>CAVNYN010204939.1:0-25076 GCA_963692815.1 Nyctanthes arbor-tristis
CGATAATTAAGTCCTAATATTTCTGATTATAATAGTGAAACACCATAGCATTACCTTAAGAATCTTTTTCGTCTCAAAATTTACTACCTGATTAAACTTAATCGTTCTTGTAACAAATTTCTATAACCGATGAAGAAATTGACATATATTCAAGTAATTGTCAATTAAACCAAAAATGTCTTCAAATTCATATAAAATGTCTCGAGTAGACATTCCATTATGAGACTATTCATCGATTAATTATAATTGAATATCAAAACCAATTATTAATCCGAAGATATCACTATTTCAAATAGAGGAATTTCACGGGATGTTACAAAAGATCACTTACAATCTAGAATTTTCACTCACCAAACCCCTCCCCACAACTATTACAAGAAAAATATCATAAGTTTTACCATATCTACCCATTTTTATGTTTTACCCACCTTGTGATGATAGAAGAAATTCCAATATGCGGGGCTATAGTTTTTCTTTACAAAACCAACCCAAGTGTTACCAGAGAAATAACGCTAAACTTTATCACATCTAATTTTCTATTTTTTGATCAAACTACAAATATTTACAAGAAAACACTCAAGGTACTAGGTTCACTAATTTTTTCCTCAACTCACTCACCTACCACGTCTTGAACAAAGAGAAACCAAAGGACGTCAATTTACAGGAGTAATATTCTTGGTGATCAAGCAACAGCCTTACTAACTAAGAACTTATCAAACTTGGACCCTAAATCTTCTACCTTGTTAATCAAGAAAACATGCCTCCAAAGTTTCCTCCTATTAAATTTGCAATTTAGACACTTTCACCTAATCTTAATTTTTAGTGACAAGTCCAAAAATATCCACCCTTACCAAAAATAATATAAAAGTCCATCTCTTCTTGCGATTTCTGATCGTAATACTAAAGAAAAATAGGTGCACTCTTACAATCCCATATTCCACTAAAGGAATATAATCACTTAAAATTAACAATAAATTTCAAGTATTTCATCAGCTCAATGTCAAAATAATCTCGCTGATATTTGTGGTTGAACTCTCTTGTTGGCTTTCCAGAGAGTTCATGAGCTATCAACATTACTACAACTACTTACTCCACCATAAGAGTATAACCACTTAGAATCAATAATAAATTCCAAGCATTTCATCGACTCAATGTCGAAATAATTTTACTGATATTTGTTGTGCAACTTTCTTGTTGGCTTTCCAGAGTATTCATTAGCCATCGACATAGCTACAACCATATACCATGCATCACTACTAACCAATGTCCGTGCGTAAATACAATTGCTAGTAATAATACATATCATTTACCATGACACCTAACAACACGCAATGAGAATGTACCTGCTTACTTCAAAGCACATCTCGACCGTCCTCACATCAAGAGAGTTGAATTGTCCAAGTTGAATTGTCCAATTCCAAAAAGTAGCTAACTGTGCTCCACTTGGAAAATATTTTCTCAAGTGGCCAGCTAGTCTACAATACCAACAAGTTACAACAATCACCAATTCATATACAATCCCTTTGAGAATTTTTATAACTGCACCAATTTGAAAAGAACTAAGCCATTCTTCCAAGCATAACATAATTGAAGAACCACTTGCCGGATATACCTCTCCAAATTGACGCTACAGCTCCTTCAAAGTAAACATTCTATGAATATTTACAAGAACATTCTTGGTTATAAGATGGAAACACATCCTGCTTCTAGTTTTCAAGTCTAAATATTCTCAATCACTATTGTTAATACTGGTTTTAGTAACTTTGTCAGAACACGGGGATGGTTTTCCTTTCAAAGCATTAAATCATCCAAATAGACTTCTCTAACCACAAGTCAAACTTAATTCTCACCACTTCATACTATGTCATATCTTTCCTGTACTCAACTTCGAACAAGACTTGTCTCTAATACTACTATTGGGAATTAATACTAATTCCTCTATTGCTCCTGCAAGATCGTTGTTTTAAAAATTTAATTGTGAGAAGAGAAATGCTATGCGAAGACAAATTTAATGAACTTTTAAAGCTTTCCAATATATGAAAGGTCGCTTACAATTATATAGAAATTTCATTCACCAAACCCATCCCCCAATTATTACAAGAAAAATATCACAAGTTTTACCTCATCTACAAATTTCTATGCTTTGCTCAATCCACAAAGATATAGAAAATTCCAAGATGTTAGGTTACAATTTTTCTTTATACTGACCCAATCAGTGTTACTGGGAAAATAACCTCAAAATTTACCACACTTAATTTTCTACCATTTGAATAAACTACAAAGAATTACAAGTAAACTCTTAAGGTGCTACGCTTACCAATTTTTTTTCCTTAGCTCACTTGTCTACCACTTCTAGCATAAAAAGGAAACAAAGGACGTCAATTTCTTCCTATTAAACTTGCAATTCATGCCCTTTCACTTGTCTTAATTTTTAGAACCAACCCCAACAGTTTTTTCCAATGTTTCATGCATCTTGTTATTACCGAGATATATTAAAAAGTTTGAAAGAATACCAAAATTGATGTTTGTGCTCAAGAACGGACTGCTAATTCAACATCTCATAATTTTGAGCATCAATTTAAGTGATTGGTAATATAAGTTTTCTTTTCAGTTCTTTTCTTTTTTCGATAAACTTGTCATCATCGTTACCAACTATAAGGGAGATTTTCTCCCCTACAGCCATAAAAAGAGTAGATATCTTGTATGTGAAAGATACATCTATCATGTATGTCACATTTCACCATCCTCTATTCATCTCTTCTTCTTTAAAATCATCTTTTTCCTCCTCTTCTCTTCATTCTTCATTCCATTCTTGCGGTCGGCACGTACCGCATAACGGTATACTAGTTATCTAACTATCTATCTATATATTAATAACTAATATAACACCCGTGCATAATAATGCTAAAAAATATAACAATAAGAATTTAAAAAATAAATGGGAAATATTTATATATTGCTAGATAAATAATGTTAAAAATATAATAATAGGACTTTGAAAAATGAATGAGAAATATTTGTACATTAGTGAAAATATGAAAAATGAATGTACATCAATGGAAACAATTAGATCAATAAACTAATTAATGGAAATATTTTCCTACATTCAATCGGATCAATCAATTTGCATAACATGTGTACAGGTCCTCATTAAGAATAATTCTATGTAGACAAAAGATGAGACAAAAAGATTCACAAAAAAGACACGTGTCTCATATGATTACCTTTGATATAAAAGTGAAGTGATATCTTGAAAAATAAGATTCTGCCATGTGTTAATTTTGTTTAAATTTTTGTATCCACTTTTGTTCAAATAAAATTCAATGGTGGGGGAAAACATGGGAAAATAGGCAAAACATTACGTCATCAGTTAGTTTACAGCACCAGTTACTACACCTGATTTAAATTAATATAATATACTATAGATCTTAAGTTAATTAGAATTGGAAAATATTAATGTCTTTTAAGTAAAAAATGTTAAGTCACGTGAAAATATGAGGTTTGACGTTGAAATTATCAAGTTTGAAATGTTATGATTAAATTGCACAATACGCTGAAATGTCAAGGTTAAATTGTGTAAATTAGCCATTTCAAAGAGAATGATGTCAAAATCTCCCTAAAAAAATTATTGACATTCAAGTAAAGACCATTGAGACGAACGAAGTTCACAATAGCCTTTTAAACTTATGGTGCAAGTAAAAATTTGCCTAGTGTTTAACTCTGCCGTTGAGGACATTTCGGCAAGCCCTTTTCCTTGCAAAGAATTATATGCCACAAAACATTTCTCATTATATATATTTTCTGCAAACTTTCAGTGTGTTTGATTGTATTTGTTTTTCATGAAAAATATCAAACTCATAGAAAAAAATTCTATCTTTATGAGTTTATTTGGGAAATGGAAAATGGAATTTTAAATTTCATGGTAGGGGAAAACATAGGAAGATAGGCAAAAATATGACGTTATTAGTTAGCTTACAACACCCATCAAAGGCAGAAAATAAGGTATAAAAAAAGGTTAGGATCACGTAAAAAATATGAGATTTGAGGTTAAATTGTCAAGTTTGAAATGTTAGGATTAAATTGCACAATAGGATGAAATTTTTGGGTTACATTGTACAAATTAGCAATTTCAAAATAGAAAAGAATAAAATAATAAAAAATAAAATATGACATCAGCCATGATGTCAGCGATTTGGGTGGGAAAACTTATTTAGACTACTCTTAATTTAGATATATATAGATAATAGTAGTTATGTGGTTGGCAATTTCATACAGTGAAGTGTTTAGTGGCCTCCATTTTGGAACACTACCATTAATTTTGTTCCATTTTGTGCATATTTATCTAGTCAGCTACAAGAACATAACTACCACGTACGTCATATATCTGGTTGTCTACTTAATTGGTATGCAGTTTCTTATTAAATTGCCTACAATATTGTTGATTTTAGTTTGTTTTGAGTTCACCTTTTGTGGTTTTCGATTTTTGTTGATTTTATTTAGTTCCTATAGGTGTGGTGAAATATTTCTTTAATTTGTTCAAAATGCCCATATTTCTTTAATTTAGTTCCTATAGATATTGAACTTTGCTTCAAAACAGTTTTTTACTGACAGAAACATTCTTGAAAAGAGAGGTATCATTTGATGCAAGAGGAAGCATAACAGAAGATTGATACATGATTATAAACAGATATTCGCGCACAAATCAACCATTTAGGTGTAACTGAAAAAACTATTCAATCTGTTTTTTATTAATTAATATTTATAAACAATCTAATTACAATAGATATGTAACTACAATTTAAATGGACTTTACCTAACTTGGCAATCAAGCAAGAAAATAGAATAAGTAAATAATTAAATATTAAAAATCCTCAAATATTGAAATCATATCAAAATGTGGTAAATATCTTAAATATCTTCATCATTCTCCCCCTAATGGATAAGATTCGCCCTTGAATCTTACACAATCTTTCATCCAAAGCCAATGCGCTCTATATCTTCATGATCTACATTCCTATTATAACTTGTTAAAATTTCTTTCCATTCAAGATAGATATCAGCTAAAAACTTTGTAATATCATCCCTCTCACCTATAATCTACTCAATCTCAATGATATAGCTATTTATTTGAGATTCCAAGTAATTAACTTTATCTATATTATCCTTGACCGTATCTTTCAATTCCAAATCATCACATTGAAATTCAACCACTTAGGCGGGCTATCATACTCCTCACCTAAAGTAACACTTAGTAAATTAGAATCAACTGGTGCTAAAAGAGATTTGTCGGATTCAATCTCAATATCTGTACAAAAATCTGAATCACGTTTCTTTGTGATGGTTGCTCGCCAATCCCAAAACCAACGGTATCCCTTTGACTTTCAGTAAACTTAAAATCCCCGGATTCTTCTTCTAGAAACTTGTCCACAATTAGATTCGTGACTAATCCCACCATCACGACAATCTTGCCTAGTCGTAATGCACACATCACAACCACTACCTCGTGCCTCAAGCCCAATGTCGAAAAGTTTAGCCAATCCCGCCACCTTGTGTGCCAATTGTCCAACTGTTGGCGGATTTGTATTAGTTCACATCTGTTGTCCTCGGTATCAATCTTGACACCACGTCATCTAATCTGTCTTGCTTATTCATCGTTAGGAGTGTAGGCCATACTCTGATACTAGCTGACGCAGGCGGATGTGTAACAAATGACTATACGATATTATAAATGTTGATTCGTTCCCAAATCAATCATTTAGGTGCAAAATTGGAAGGAATCCAAGATCTTTTAATTTTATTCAAATCTCAACCGAGGAATATAATGAGACACAACACCTCTTTAACTAGAAAATCATACCGTAACCCTAAAGAAGCAAATCACTTTTATATTAGTTCTGCTGTGCTTGTTTGAATTTTCTGTGATGTTAACTTCTTGATTCGTCGAATCTATATATCACTTTCTATTACTCTTGATCAAAATAAAATTTAGAGGAAATTAAAGATTGTACACCTTTTTTATTTTTATATGAATTATGCACCACTCACATAAAAAAATTGCTATTTTACCATATTAGATTGCATTTATACCATTCCATTTTTTCTTTCATTTTTTTTCATTTTTATAATAATTAAAGTATTATCATTTTAAATTTTATTATTAATTTATATTTATTTATTACCGTAGATTTCATCTATATATATACACATATAAACCCTAGTTGCATCCAAAACAATAACCGTCGCCGCCGCCACCGCCACCAACGCCACAACCGCCGCCGCCACGTGTAGTATGTCTCACACCTCACCACGAACTCGCTGTTGCTATGACTGGTGGCGGTAGTAGCAGCAGTGGTGACTGCTACGCTCTTCCGATCTATCTCAGATGCCGAAGCAGCGGTGCTACTGTTTGACTGCAAATAGTAGCGGTGACGGCTGCTTCTGCTGTTCGCAGTTCAGACGCCGCAGTTGCATCCAAATCAACCGCCGCCACCACCACTGCCATGCCTCACACCTCACCACCACCTCGCTGTGACTACTGTGAACAGTAGCAGTGGCGACTGCTGCGTTCGCAGCAGTCAGCAGTCACTGTTGCTGCGACGTATCTCAGACGCCGCAGCGGTGGCGCTGTTGTTTGATGTCACCGCCGAAACATTTTCCAGCGGCTGAATCTACATCTTCCTTATTTTTTATTTTTTGAATTTCCATACTTGGTGGTTGAAACCCTAGTTAGTCATTTTATCTCTTTTTCTTTTTCCCATTTTGTTATCATCTATCGGGGTTGTTACCATATTCCGGTTGCCTTTTTTTTGGTTTGTTTTCCTATGTTACCATTGATCGGGTTGTTACCATATTCCAATTGATTTTTTTCCCTATATTACCATTCTCGTTTTGTTATTTCCCAATTTTTTATCATTTTGTTACCATTTATCGGGTTGTTACCATCCTGTTGGTATACATTTTTTCAAAGCAATGGTTTCGGCTGCGTATACCAAACACACATATTTTTTTATTGACAAATTTACTAAACACACCTATTTTTCCGGATGGTAACATTTTTTTATGAATGATAATATTGTTACTGTGTTTGACGTGGCAGTGTTGGCAGTTGAGGGCGGTCCTGAGGTGAAAGTGTTGTTGGCGGTACATAAATATAGTATTTTTTTATTGAAAAAATTTATAGTTAAGTAATTATTTTTATAATATTTTATAAATAATTTATAAAAATAATAATTAATAAATAATTGAATTTTAATTAAAATTGGTTTAGGGTAGTTTTGAAATAAAAAATAATATTTTGTAATTACTTTCAATCTAAAGGTATTTTTTAAAATACTATTACAAAGAGTGATTTTTATATAAAGAAATCTAAAATTTAAACACATTTCTTTAAGCCCAGCCTAATTAAATGTGCTTTAAATTTTTAATCAGCTTCAAATAGTTTTGTACTGTTTCACTCCACGTAATAATTGATTTATTTGGGTCCATGCCAATAAATCTCGGGGAAAATAAAAGACGACGACAAAATTTGAGAAATAGATGGCTACGGAAGTGACCTTGTTTAATAATAGATTGAGAAAAAAATAAGTATGCAGTCTACATGTTCGAAAACGTCAGTTAAAATCAAATGCGTGACAAAATTTTTTGTAAATTAAGAAATGTATTTGTTTGTCATTCTGAGGATCGGAAATGTCAATTAAAAATTAAAACGCGCACAAATTGTGTGTTATAGGCAAATCTTTTTTAAAATTAAGAAATATATTTGCTTGCCGAATAAAATGTTAACTAAAATTAAAGTGTCATTACTATCCAAATATCATTAAATGACATATTAAACGGTTTCAATAGATTATTAGGTATGATTTCAGTATTGGATTGAGATTAGATCCATTATTATTTACGGCTTTTGTTTTAATTACGAGGATTTTTTCCGATTAATCTTTTTCGTTTTTTATGATACTTTTGTTGGTAAAATCTACACTATTGGTAGGAAACAACGAGAAAACATAATTTGCAATATAAATAAAATCAGTAGCAACAAAATCTTCAACAGTAGAAACGGAAGAACGAAACAACAGAAACGAATAAAGGAAGAAACGAATAACCGAGTCATGTGTTCAACACAGTTTCCTTAAAAGAGATTCGTTCCTAATACGCTGGACATCTGTTTCCCAAGATACAACAGTCGAACCTGGAGAAACAATGCTGCAACAATGCTGTAAAGTTCCTACCTAGGTGAACCGAATCAATGCCCGAACTCTATCACGAGAAGGAGGTTTAAGGAAGGAATGTGGGGAATTTGTTTGATGTTTTTTGTGTGTCAAGAAAGGCCAAACTTGGTCCTTTATATAGGCATTAGACAGCATGCAAAAAGCAAAAATTAACTGTGAATTCATTAGAGTTGAATGACAACAATACCAAGAGTCACCCGTTACAGCTCCTCACATTTTAGCACATAGTTTAAGTGTTAAAATTTCGTAGCTTATTTCAGCAAAACTCAGTTAGATTAGGCGACCACTTCCGGTCCAACATTCGTGTACACAAGCCGCGCTCACACACAGATTCAATGGTCCGGAGCGTATTTCTGATCTGTCTCATCTACACAATTTACACATTACAAATATGTAAACATATTTAAACAACTCATTGGAATACTATTTATCCAATGTGGGATAAAGTTCCCCCAACACTTTAACTCATTTTTTATGACAAACTTTGAGAATCAATTTCTTTTTCACCGAACTACTATTTTGGGCAAATAAACATATGTTTTCAAAGCTCTTGACAAGGAGAACACAAATCCAAATTCATATCTCAAAATTAAAAATCGGATAGTACTCAAAGTTATGTCCAAAATGCCTATTTTTCCAACAATCCCCCACATGAATGGAAATTGATGTGATAAAGTTCAACAATCGAATCCTGTATTGGATAGGTAGGTGTAAACCTTTGAACCTTTCATTGCCAAAGTATATTTACTTTACTAGCTGACCAGTAGACTCGATGTCCTTGAACTGTTCTGCCATTTGTGTAAATATTGATACACTTAGCACATAATTCTCCCTGACATAGTTCGGTTCTCATGGTTATGTTCATTTGTCACCATGAACATCTGCCTGGTTTTGCGAGAGTTTCTAATAATTGAACCCCTAACAATTCCCTTTGAAGCGGCCCCACTTCTCTCTCACATAGCTGATTCTTTCCAACTTATAAGGACCATTAAAAGCATTTCCGCTTAACCTCATTCTCACGTATCACTGTTATATAAGGAAGTCTCGAACCCCCCACAGTGACCTAACCAAGTCTGTACAATTAGGTTGTCCCTTTGTACCTAGATCTTGGGATCTCCAGTCAACTAGGTTGGGTTTCTTTTGTACCGACTTATATCATTAGGGTTTTTTAATCCTATTCCATTTGAGGATTTTTCAACTAACTATCGATTTAAGCCTTTCGTTAGCGGATCCGCTAGATTATCTTTTGACTTCACATAGTCAACAGAGATATCCCCAGTCAAGATTAGTTGTCTAATTGTATTATGTCTCTGACGTATATGTCTAGACTTACCATTATATATATATATATATATATATATATTACTCTATGCCCTGCCAATTACAGAAGGCAGATGTTTCGGCCATTTTGGAATATCCTCTATAAAATGTCGTAGCCATTCTACTTCTTCACCATACTTGTCTAAAACAATAAACTCCGATTCCATAGTGGACCTGGCTATAACCGTTTGTTTAGAGGATTTCCATGATATAGCTGCACCTCCTAAAGTAAAGACAAATCTACTTGTAGATTTTGTATCTTTTATATTAGATATCCAATTAGCATCACTGTATCCTTCGACAATAGCCGGATATCTGGTATAATGCAGTCTGTAATCACGAGTATATCTTAAGTACCATGATACTCTTACAATCTCTTTCCAATGGTCAGTTCTAGGATCACTTGTATACCTACTTAGCCTACTAACTGTGTAGGCTATATCTAGTCTTGTACAGCTCATCAAGTACATAAGATTTCCAATGATTCTGGAATATTCAATTTGTGATATAGCCTCACCTTTATTCTTTGACAGATGCTGACTTGTATCTATCGGGGTTCTGGCAATTCCTGAATCATCCTTGTTAAAGTTTTCAAGAACTTTGTCTATATAGTGTAACTGACTCAACACCAATCCATCAAGTGTTCTTGAAATTTTAACTCCAAGAATCACATCCGCCAACCCCGTATCTTTCATGTCAAACCATGTCTTTAGTGGATTTAGTCATTTGGTGATTGCTACCAATAATGAGTATATCATCTAGATAAAGACACAAAATGACATAGTCATTTATTGTATCTTTCATATAGACACACTCCACCAAAACATTAATAAACTTTACATGTTATTATTTTGGTACTTGTTTCAAGTTATACAATGACTTCACCAGTTTACATATCTTGTATTCCTATGTTTGGTTGCTTTAAACCTCTTAGGTTGTTTCACATAGATTTTCTTTTCTAAATCACTGTTTAGAAATGCAATCATTACACTCAACAACTTCGTGACCAGGCTTGTCACAATAGTAGCATGCTCATTTGAATTTCTTTTTGGAAATTCCACCTTTAGGCCCCAATTTAGAGCGGTTGTCATTGTTCTAAATTACTTTGACCATGCTCCACAACATTTGCCCCCATGCTGATTCAACAGGAGTGAATCCACATTTCCTTGACCTCATTTTCTTCTACAATTTGAAGTCTGATAATGAGGTCTTCAATGCTTCAGTTAATTCTTAAAATCTTCCCAAGCTAGAGGTAGCTTTTTAATAATAGCTACCACTTGGAAGGCATGCAATATAACCTGAAGCTTTTGCACTTGACTGATCACGGTTTTAAAATCCACCAATTTATAATCTAAGAACTGGCCAACAATAAATTTCTTGGCCCCCGTATCCTTGGTCTTGTATTTCCGTTCAAGAGACTCCCACAATTCCTTTGCTATTTACCTTGCACTATACACATTGTATAGCGAATCTGCCAAGCTGTTCATAACATTATTTCGGCAAAGTAAATAAAAATTGTTTCAAGCATCAACAACTGATAACTTGAATGTCTCCTTGACTTCTTCAAGGCTTAGAGCTTTAATAGTTTCTATTGCCTCCTCTTAGAGTTCAAACTATTGAACTTCTCTAATTTTCCCATGATTAACCAGAACAGTTACAGTTGAAACAGCTTGAGTCACAGTCAAAGTTTAGCACTTGAGACACAACTGAGATCACTTGTGCACCAACTTATTAAGTTTATTTTTAACTTCAAGGTGATGAAATACTTGTTACCACATTTTGTTTGTATAGCTTCCAAGTCACACACAACCGCGTGAATTAAATCAAGTGGTTTTGTATTTCTTTAGTGCACATATAACCACTTTTGGCTAAATGCCCCCACATTGGAAGAATTATTTGGATCACCATTTTCAACAATTTCAAAAAAACTAAATAGTTCTTTGTCGAAACTAACGTGCCTAGTAGCATCAATGTCAATCCATCATTTCTTAGGATTTGAACTAACAAGTTCACATCAGAAACCACAACTAGAAGGCTCATTTAAGAACTATCACATGTTTGCCTCCTTTTTGTTATCCTCTTTAGGTTACCTTATAACGATAATATATTTCCTCTAAATGTTTCGGACAACATATATTACAAAATGTAATAGATTCTATCCACATATTAGAGGCACCCCAACTAGGCATTAATATTGCACCGATAATTTCTTGTGCAATTCTTTCACTCCACAACGCACATCTTTCAAAAAGGTGTTGTATGACCTCGTGTCATTGGTGATTCGTACTAACCACACCACACTAGTCATTCTTGTTGAGTATATTCTCAACTCTTTTATAGAGAACACATATCTCTATAATTTCATCTCTTGTGTAACACGTTTGTAACACCAAATTGTGTTACCATTGTCACAAGTACGATGACCCATGTCACATATAATTTTTTTTTCCAATTGGGAATAATCCCAAGCTTTGAAGTCATAGTATCGAGTTTCTCAAGTCCCAAAACATTGGAGCACTTTCAACTCATTCTATACTTCAATTCTCTCCACAACTCTAGCGATCACACAACATGGCGTGAACCATGAAGTGTATAACAAAGTCGAAACCTTAAATACTATGAGACTATCATCTCAAGACAAGATATCCAAACATTCCAAACTTATTTTCTTTTAATGTAAAATAATTCATGTTTAGGTGCCATTATATCAAAATTCCAGCAAGGTATCACAAATGTCACAATGAGTCACAATCCACATATGACCTTTCAAATAATAACCAAATAGCCTGAAATTTTTATAGTACTTAAGAGACTCATGTTTATACAACATATAAAAATTTCAGATCCAAATAAGAAATTTTAACCCACAAAACAACTCATCCAACAAGGAGTTTATGTATTCTCGAGTACAGCCTGGCAAGGTTCACGAAAAGTATCATAACTCATTCTACGAGTCTCCAAATTCCGTGATTCCAAGTTCATATGACATGTAACTCATAGAGGGACATTTCTCAATTAAAATCGATTAGAAATCCGATGTATACAATTTGCAGTTAAATTTTGAATTGATGGGCAGCTTAACAAACTTTTTATAGATGAATATATAAAACCTCAAACCTATCTGTGTAACGAGACAAGCGTAATCATACACTTCCCAAACTCATAATCCTAGATACGATTATGATAGAATAAAGACAAAGAATATGATTGAATACCTTCAATTCAAACCATATCCGTCTTTACCTTTTTTGAAGACCGCATCCCCATCAATTTGTGATCATCTCAAGAATTGTTTCTCGCATAAGTTATAAGAACTCCTCAACTCCATTTCAACCTTCATCTCCTGCAATATTATCTTCAACTTCCAACTTGAGCCATAGTTAGAATCATATATCAAATATGATATCGACTCTATAATCACATAATGCATATGCAACTTCATACAATCAAGATATAGGGCTTTTTCCTGTAGTTGTACCGACAAGAATAAGAATTCTTTTAATACAAACCATAAGTCACAGTTTTGTTTGTATCAACCACATATTCATTAGATGAATCCGAAGCTATACTAACTGTAACAAAACTATCCAAGTCAGTTCATGTGATAAAAACAGTAAATAGAAATAGGTAATCTGTTTTAAGATTGTTGGTAAAATATGCACTACTGGTAGGAAACAACGAGAAAATAGAATTTGCAACATAGATAAAAGCAGTAGAAACATAATCATCAACAGTAGAAACAGAAGCTGCAACAGAAGAACGAAACAGCAGAAACAGAAATGAATAAAGGAAAAAACGAATAACCAAGGCCTGTGTTCAACACAGTTTCCTTAAAACAGATTCGTCCCTAATACGCTGGACGTCTGTTTCCCAGGATACAACGGTCGAACCTGGAGAAACAATGCTGCAACAATGTTGCGTAGTTCCTACCTAGGCGAACTGAAACAATGCCTGAACTCTATCACGAGAATGAGGTTTAAGGAAGAAATGTGGGAAATTCATTTGATGTTTTTTTTGTGTGTCAAGAAAGGCCAAACTATGTCCTTTATATAGGCATTAGAAGGCATGCAAAAAGCCAAAATTAAATGTGAATTCATTAGAATTGATTGGCAATAATACCAAGAGTCACTCGTTACAACTCTTCACCTTCTAGCACATAGTTTAAGTGTTAAAATTTCGTAGCTTATTTTAGCAAACTCTGTCAGATTAGGTGCCCATTTCTGATCCAACATTCGTGTACACAAGCCGGCCACACACAAGTTCAATGATCCAGAGCGTATTTCTAATCTGTGTCTCAGCCACATAATTTACACATTACAAATATGTAAACATATTTAAACAACTCATTGGAATACTATTTATCCAATGTGGGACAAAGTTCCCCCAACACTTAAACTTATTTCTTATGAAAAACTTTGAGAATCAATTTCTCTTTCACCCAACTACCATTTTGGGCAAATAAACATATGTTTTCAAAGCTCTCGACAAGGAGAACACAAATCCAAATTCATATCTCAAAATTAAGAATCAGATAACACTCAAAGTTATGTCCCAAATGCCTATTTTTCCAACAACTTTATTGAGAATATAGAGTTAGCAAACACCATATGAAATAATAATTTTTTTTTCTTATTCCTAAAACCATAAGCTTGCCGTATAAATTAATTTTGAATTTTTATTCATTCCGCCGTTTTTAATTTGTTTGTTTAATTTAAACACACTTATACAAGTACAGACTACTAATTATTCTACTCAAACTGATTGTAGCTGCTATTATATTAACCCTTTTATTCATTATTTATGATGCCAGATTTTTTTTTAATTACAAAGGGGGATGGGGGAGGGGATGGTGGGGATTCGAACCTGGATCACTTCGGTAAAAGGTCAAGTCCTTTTCCACTCGAACTGCCCCTTGATCCCTATGATGCCAGATTTTAAAACAAATTATTTTCTAAATCTATAAAATTGATTTCTTTTTGCTTGGTTTCTGCAATTGGCTTTTTGCTCTGGTTTTGGACAATCTTTGAACTATGGGTTTTCGATATATATATATATATATATATATCGCCAAAAAAATTTTCCTGCCGTTTTGCACTTCCTATATCTGTAAAGTTGATATCTTTGTTCTTTTTTCTCGGTGTTCAAAAAAACAGCCATAACTTTCATATACAATATCCATTTTCGGTCCACGATATATGCTTTTCGTTTCACTGCTAATGATGGATTTTTTTTCCGTTTGAGTCCATATGCTATGTTTATTTGCATTTTTTCTATTTTATTTTGAACTAACATTTGTGTATTAGGTGTGTTTGTTAGTCATGTCTGTAGGTATAATAGGGTATCTATTTAAATCCTTCTACTTTCTTAAATTTTGTAGAATATTCAATGTCAAGTAAGTTCAATTTGATTGCAGATTTGTTGGAGCAATATGATAACAATGATTATGTACTAAGAAGTTAATCGTTTGAGCTATTGGATTAAAATGTACTAAGATATATCATGTATTGTTGATAATTTATATTTACATATATATACACGCCTATATACTTGGACAATTTCACTAACAAATAAATATGGAGTAATTTTAGGGGGACATGAAAATGTAACATTATTAGGTGACATTCCTATGTGGCACACATTTATTGGGTGATGATTAGATGGCTGGTTTTTCATCATCCAATACAAGTGTGCCACATAAGAATATCACATAAAAATGTCTCATTTTCATGTTTCCCTAGAATTTCTCATAAATATGACATATGATTCTAACAAAAAAAATATATCCTGTTGATTAATATAATCCTAAGGCATGTATTTTTATCTCACCAAATTAACTAAAAATCCCATATTAAGAAAACTTCATCTTTTTGTATTAAAAAAAATCATTATTTTTATATTTATCTCAATTAGAACAATTTTATAACTCTAAGCATTCAAAAACTTGTAAATCTAAAAGAAAAAACTGAAAATGCATTTCCCATAATGAAATACTTGAAAATCAAAATTAAGAATAAAGTACATATATATCTCAATCCCCAAAAAACAAACATTTCAATATATCCCCAAACCCAACTTCCAAAATCTCCACTTATAAACAAAATTAAAATTACATTTCTCCATTCCTACAATTCTGCAATTTTTTCGAGAAATTTCAAGAAAATTTGTATAGTAAAAATAAATCAACATTTTTTTGTGCTTAAAAAGTAAGTAGAGATTTTAGAGCATCTTCAATGCACAAGGTCTTTATGCATGTCCAAACAAGAGAGAGATATACTCAAAATATTTGTTGACCCCATGTTTTTTTTAATTTTCTTTTTCTTTTAATCACTTTTCTCTCATTTACACCACTTTTTCTTCACTTTTCCTTCCTCGTATCCCGTGTAATGTCTATTTTTGGACCTTCATCCAAAACTCTACTACTACTATTTTATCATTATTTTTGAATTTCTATCTATCTCTCTCATATTTTTCACTTTTCTCTCTCTTTTTTTCCTACACCTCTTTTCACTAACATTCAATTAAAATAATTATCTTCTCTTTATTTCTCACCTCTACACAACCCAAAACTTTGACAAGTGTTTAATTTGATGATTCACAAAGGTGCTATTTTTTTAATTTTTTTTACCATTGATTTTTTTAAGCGCTCAATTTTAACCATTGTGTTTTTTTTTTACTTTTAGCCTACAATATTTGATTTAGAAGTTAAAATAATTCTGAAGAAATGCATTTTTATTTTTCTATTTTAATTTATTTATTTATAAATGTTAGGAAAGAAGATTTATAATTGATTTAATTGAGATAAATATAGAAATGAAAATTATCTTAACATATGATTTATATTTAATTGGTGTGAGATGAATACACACCGTATCTTAATCTAATCATTGTCAAAATCATATTGCATATTTATTGGTTAGTGGAACCGCCCAATATACAAGAATTTTACAAACTATTAACTATGACGATTCATCTTTGAATTGATCGCTAACAATATCTTACTAAAAATTTTTTTCTATTACAATTAAATGGTAAAGAATCTTCGGAGATGTCCATAGAAATTTGCTAAGAAAATAGATAAGGCTCTAGATAATGAGTCTTACCGCTCACGGGTGCGGTTGTCCATGAAGATAGCAAATAGCATTCCCTCTATCATTATATCATTTTAAAATGTTAATAAGGTTTCTTTTTTTTTTAAACAATTAAACGGTAAAAAAAAATCTTCAGAGATGTGCATGAAGTTTGGAAATGGTATTCCGTCTATCATCACTCTATCATTTTAAAATGTTAATGAGTTTTTTCCTTTCCCTCCCTTTTTTTTTTTGATACAAGGGGATATGGGGGAGAGGAGGGAAATTTGGGAATGGGTATGTGTGGCTCAAACCAGAAATCTCTGATCTAGAATCCGACCATTTTAACCATTGTAGCACACCTGTTTTTGCCTTTTCTTTTGTTCTTTTAAGGGAAAAAAGGGGAAGACAAGAATCTCTTTGCCTACATATATCAAGTGAAGAGAATGAAGCAAAGAAAAAGCTTAAAAATACGTTTTTCAAATGTGGTGGTTGAACTTTCATTTTTGTCTTTGTCTATGAAGCAAGAGTGTCAAGCATAGATCTAATCTGCTTTAGATCTCAATTTTATATAAAAAATTCTGTCGTTAACCTAACCGTAACAGAAAGAAACTATAATTAAGAGATTCGAATCCAACAAACTCACGTGTAGATCAAAAGTTATTATTATTATTATTATTATTATTATTATTATTATTATTATTATTATTATAGAGATTATCCATAAATAGGTTTATATGTGATACCTCTTTTTTTTTTTTTTTAAAAAAAATTGATTTGATAAATAATCACAGTGAGTATTATTTCTTGTATATTATCGTTCATCTATCATCCTCAATATATACACTACATATTTTAATTGGCTAATTGGCACAATATAACCCTAACGTCTCAGTTTATTGTGCAAACTAACCCTAACCTTTCAAACTTGGTAATTGCAACCTTAAATATCACATTTTTGGCGCTATCTAACATTTTTATCTCAAAAAGACAATAATACTCTCAGGTTCTAATTTAGTTAAATTTAGTATTAAATAAATAAACAAAAATAATGAACATTAAATTTTAGTATTTCTTTTTGGAACGCCAGCAAATTCATGTAACGATAACAAAAAATACATGATTTGTTATGAATTAGATAGGAGCCCCCTTTGAATGAAATAATATTTTTAGAAAATGCAATCTTGGAAACCGGAATGGACCTAAGGTGCCCCGCCCTGCTCTGCGTATGATGATTCGTTTAAGTAAAATGAATAAAAAATAATATAAATGTGAAAAATTTTTGAAAAACGACAATAAAGAATAAAACAAATTGGATCGATATACAAATAAAAAAGTCGAGTCGGACCTCCCTACCTTCACATCAATCTGGTCTATACCTAGCCTGCATTAAGTAGATAGAGGAGCGGATGAATCCGCTCCAGTGTCATCGCTAAATTCACATTTTGATTTTTTAAAATATAACTAAATTATATTTTTCTTAGTTTTGTCTATTTCTTATTTAATAGTAATTTTTAGTTCAATTAAAATTTGAGGAAACTATAGTATTTTTAAGTTAAAAAGGTTATTTTGTGCAAAAAATGTGAGATTTGAAGTTAGAATTGCCAAATTTTAAAGGATAGGTTTAGATTGTCCAATAGGATAAAATGTTAGTGATGCAGGTGGAAGCATAAACGAATGAAAGAGTTCAAATACAATTCTTTGATTCTGCGAATACCCGAATTGTAATGACCTTAAACTATTCGTTGATTCATTAGAATACCAAATAATTGAAAATCATCTTAATGTTATAATTTCATAATCAAATCCACACCTCTTCCTATGATATAAACAATGACTTAAATAAGAAAATAAAACTCTAACACTATACTAATGAGCTGACTTGGAACAAAAGAAACATATAATAGGTCTTATGGAATATTCTTCCATGAGTTAGGGTTATATAACGCCAACTAGCGTATTTTAATTTATTAAAACCTTTACTGTTAAAAAAAATTAAAACCTTTTTATTGCTATCTCAAGATATTAGAAGTATTATATTAATAACTCAACAAAATGATTGAGTACTAGATAAAGTTCCAAAAAGTCTGTTTCAAACATCTTTGAAAGATATGTGTTACGTGTTATATTTTAATGGAAATGTTTTGAGATTATTATTCAGTAATGTATGTGTGCTCGGACTTATAGGATGTACATTTTTATTTTGGAGGAATTGTCTGCACAACCAATATCAAAAAGTTTGATGCCTAATTTTATTTTTTATTTTTTTCAGGAAGATTGTTACAAGGAGATTGTGAGGGAGGGGAATCGAATCATAATATAGGATGTGAATATACACATAGATGCCATAAGACCATATGAGTCTTGGCTCAAAAAGTTCATTGCTTGTTATATAGAATGATTAATAGTTTTATTGCTATAAAAAGAATGAATTAAATAAGAAAATTTAAACAAATGCATACACTTTTAAATATCTATTTTTTTTTTTTTGGAAATACAAATAAAATATTAATATTTATAAGCATAAAAAAATGGAAATCAACAGTTTTTAGTAATATTAAAGAAAATGTGAAATGCACGTTATTTTTTTAAGGGTTATTGGCGCGTCCCTACCTTTGAGTTACTTTGTGGAAATTGTCCCTACCTTTCATTTCTTGGCAATTCTATCCCTACCTTTGCATTTCTTAGCGGCATTCATCCCTACCGTTAATCTTTTCATTTTTCAACCTTTATTTTTGTAATATTATATCTATATATATACACTTATATTTTATAAAACCTAAATAATTACATTAATTATTATTTTTTGTATTTTAAAAAATTAATGCACTCAAATCTAAATACGCCAATAAAATGTTAGAGAATATTAAATAAGAGAAGTGTGTTTTATTTTATTATGTTGTTTTACAAGATTCAGAACTTATTACTAAATAGATGTATAGTTAAAAAAAGTATAACAAGCAAAATAATTAACAATGTTGCCGTCTAAATAAAATAAAATATAATTTGATTTTCTGATAATTTTCTTGAATATCATACACAAACACACATATATTTTCTTTATTTCTTCTTATAGTTCCGACTAGACTTGGGCATCATGTCGGGTGGGTCGAGTTTGACCCGGCCCGAACCCGACCCGACTAGATATCGGGTTGAAGATTTTCAAACCGAGCCCAACCCGGCTAGGTTGAAACTCGAGTCAACCCGATCCAATGTCGGGTCGGGTTGGGTCGATTTGGCGGGTTTGGGCCTTCTTCATTTTTTTTAAACCCCCAATTAAGCCCAACCCAAAACTTCAAAATGAAAGAAACCGAGCCCAAAACCTTAACCCTAGTAGCCTTATACATATTGGTATTTGATAGTTTGTAACAATGGCAAATTTGCACAATGACCCATTGCAGACGGCGGCACAGCGGGTGGACGGCAACGGCGGCTGCGGCGCATGGCGTAACAACAGTAGCAGCCGGGCATCAGGCAGCAGCAGCAGCAACGGCGCCGCGTCAGGCAGCAGCGGCGAGGCGGCTAGGCAAATATCAGGCAACAAAAATAGGGTTTCAAACTTTCAAACATGTGTAGGATGATTTTGGATTCTAATTTGAAAGGATTAAAGAAGGTAGAGAAATGGTATTTTGTTACATATATGACCTCCACCGTGATGAGTGATGACATTTTGGGAAGACTGCTCAACTGATTTGATTCTACTTCACTCAGATGATGATACCCGCAACATCTCAAAGGATAATTATCAAGAACCATATTTTGTTTAAGCTATATATATTTGCTAGTGTAAATTGCCTCAAAGGCAAGATGCGTTTAATTTCGAGTATTTGGACTATAATTGTTGGAACAATTGATGAATTGAATTATTCCAGTCTGTTGCTGAGATATGATTAGGACACTTTACTGCTTGCATTGCATATGTTGGAAATCACTGATATCACAGCATTTTGTAGAACAAGAAGTCAAAAAAGGCCTAGAGAACTGGATTGTAAAATTGGGTTGGGGGTAAGGATGGATCTGAAACCACGTTTTCCAGAAAAAAGAATGAAAAAAAATGTTTAACCGAACCGGTGTTCAAATCGGGTTTGGCCAGTTTGGAAGGCCAAGCCTGTGGACCGAACCGAACTGGTTCGGTTTGGCCACTTTGAACCCACAGACCAACCCAATATGGCTAAAAACCGAACCGGCCCGAACCGGTTCAGGCCGGTTCGGTTTACCAGTTTTCCATTGTGAAACAATGGAAAAATAGACGTACAAGGAAGGTCTTTTCCTATTTTATCTCAGACATTTCTTCTGTTGACTCAGGTGGGGGATCGTCAGAGATGGGAAAGACTGGGGATTTTGAAGTTGGCCATTGACGAGGACTTGTTGATCTGGTTTCTTGCAGAGCTTGGATGGGTTTTCGTTCATGTGATCCTGTGTTTTTCATTTCTTATGCATGGATGTAACTAATTAGGGCTGCTTTTTTCTGATGTTCTTGTGATGTAATTAGAATTAGAACTAGATGCTTTCTTGTGATGTTTTTTCTTTGCTTGAATGGTGGCTCTGCTCTAGCAACTCTGCCGGGTTTCCATGTATTTTGCTCCTTCAATCAATGTTTAATGAAATAAAAAATTTTACCCAAAAAAAGAGGGAAAAAATAAGGGAATTCAACTGTCAATTTCTGGTGATATTTCCAAAACATCGCGAGAAATTGCTTTTTGACCCAAGACATCCCCTTTGTACACGCCCATGTAACCCCTCCACTACCAGTAGTGGGATTGTGTGTGGTATTCATAGAAAAATTCTCCCATCGACAAAAATGATCTCATCCTTTAGTAGGGAGGAGACTCTTCTCACTAAGATGGATGGCACTGTCACTTCAACTATTGTGATAATGTGCTGTGCCACATCATTAATCTCCTGTTAATATTGTCATATCAGCTCAAAATGATTGCGTGGCACATTCAAGCTGGCATGGTGCTGACGCCACATCGACATGTAACAAAATTAGTATAATGTTTTCAGCTGTAAAATAATAATCTATTAATAAAAAGTAGTATATTAATATATTCAAAAGATTATTTAAACCCCCCGGGGCCCAAAAAGAAACCCCAACCCAAAACACACCTAACACAACAACAAAATAATAATAATAATAATAATAATAATAATAATAATAATAATAATAATAATAATAATAATAAATAAATAAATAAATAAATAAACAGCACAAAGAAATTAATATGATTATTACGGAAATTCACTCAGTGATTGTAAAACAATGGAAAAATAGACTTACAAGGAAGGTCATTTCCTATTTTATCTTAGACATTTATGCTGTTGACTCAGGTAGGGGATCGTCAGAGGTGGGAAAGATTGGGGATTTTGCAGTCGGCCATTGACGAGGACTTGTTGATCTGGTTTCTTGCAGAGCTTGGATGGGTTTTCGTTCATGTGATTATGTGTTTTTCATTTCTTATGCATGGATGTAACTAATTAGGGCCTCTTTTTTCTTATGTTATTGTGATGTAATTAGAATTAGAACTAGATGCTTTCTTGTGATGTTTTTTCTTTACTTGAATGGTGGCTCTGCTCTAGCAACTCTGCTGGGTTTCCATGTATTTTGCTTCTTCAATCAATGTTAATGAAATAAAAATTTTTACCCAAAAAAAAAGAAAAAAAATAAGGGAATTCAACTGTCAATTTCTCGTGATATTACCAAAACATCGCGAGAAATTGCTTTTTGACCCAAGACATCCCCTTCGTACACGCCTATGTAACCCCTCCACTAGCAGTAGCGGGACTTGTGTGGTGTTCATAGAAAAATTCCTCCATTGACAAGAATGATCTCATCCTTTAGTAGGGAGGAGACTCCTCACTAAGATGGATGGTACTGTCACGTCAACTATTGTGATGATGCACTGTGCTACATCATTAATCCCCTGTTAACATTGTCATGTCAGCTCAAAGTGATTGCGTGGCACATTCAAGCTGGCATGGTGCTGACGTCACATCGACATGTAACAAAATTAGTATAATGTTTTCCGCTGAAAAATAATAATCCATTAATAAAAATTAGTATATTAATATATTCAAAAAATTATTTAGACCCCCCCGGGCCCCAAAAAGAAACCCCAACCCAAAACATACCTAACACAACAACAAAATAATAATAATAATAAATAAATAAACAGCACAAAGAAATTAATATATGATTATTTCAGTGTGTGAGCATGCTTGAAGAGTAAAGACATTTTGAAAATCTAATTAAATAGGCAAAATTAAAGTTAAAAAAGTGAAGAGTAAAATGAAAATGTGACTGGTTTACACTTTACACAGTTGCCTTTTATGTATTAGTGACAAAGATGGCGATTGTTTGTTCTTCATGAACATAGGCTACCACAGCCATGGTTTATCCTTCCTTAAGTCCCCCTTGAGCTATACATTTTACAATCTTTCAACTACTATTCATTCTCCAAAACAATCACTTTTCACAAGGCACTCTTTTCTCTAGAATGTATTTCAGCAACATTAACATGGCTGCTTCCATCATAGAGTTCTTCAGAACTAACTTCTGCATTCCCATGTGATATCAACGAACTAACCTCAGCTTCCTCGTCTACCTTGTTTAAATCTCTATTCCCAATGGTTTCCTCAAGAGACTTTGCTCTAACTTTAACGCGCTTACCTTTGAAGTATCGATATTCCCATTTTGGTGGTGGGTATTTCTTCTTCAGCTTTTGGCATTTGTCCAGCATGCCTAACTTCTCAAATACATCTCCTACCATTGAAACAATTGACATTGTTGGATGGATGCCCAGCTCCTCCATGTCAGCAAATATCTGCGAGTGCTTTAGAAGTCATTTATTTACTAAAGAAACAAAAAGTAGGGGTTCAAAACCTCCTATCTCATGTGGTCTGCATGGATACACGCCACATGAATTTGAAATATACATGGCGTTTATTGATGTAGGCCACATGGGGTGCCTCCTGGGAGGTTTTTGAACATTTTCAACAAAAGGTATACCGAGGATTAAAGAGCTTGCAATTCTGATAATATGACAAACAAAGCCTTGTTCATGATAAATTTGGGTCCTGTTACAAGAAAAATGAAACTTTTCCCATTGCACAAGCTTCGAATATGTCTATAGAAAGAGAGAGAAACCCAGTAGAATTTATGTAGGCTCCATTTGGAATCCCATTTTCCTTGTCTTTTACCGCTCTTCTATCTTATTTCTCACCTTTTCCCCCACGTTCTCTTCATCTTTTCCCGTCCCATGTCTATATTCCCACATTCAACTTCACGTATTCCACTGTTTTTATTATCACTATTTTTGAATCTCTCTCCCCCCTCTTTTTTTTTTTACTTTTCCGGCTATTTTTTCCTACACTTGTTTTCGTTCCTCTTCAATTAAAACAAAATCATACTCTCTCTATTTCTCTCGTCCACATCATTTCCAAATTCACATTTGCATTGGAGATGCTCTAGTTGCTGATTAGGTGACAGAGTCAACAAAATTTAAAATATATTCCAATCCTTGAGTTTGTTCCTGTTATAATATTTGTCATAATGGTTTGGTTCCACGAAAAAGGTATGGGTGATATCATGGCATGTGATAGGATGCTAGTGCCATTCAAAAATTGACCTTATCCCTGCCCAGAAGGCATCATCAATTAAATGGCAACCACAAAAAAGGAGGAGTGCAATGTGCAACAATATTAATACACTTCCCTCCAAGTACAGAAAATTAATCATGTAGAACGATTTGAAGACAACCAGGAGTGACATCAGACAAAGCACAATGTTCTGTAAAACTTGGGACCAGACAGGGAGTGACATCAGACAAAGCACAATGTTCTGTAAAACTTGGGACCAGACAGGAAATCAAGATCTATTTACTGACGAATGAAGCGAAAGGAAAGAAGAAATACCTCAAACATTTTTTCATGCATCTCCCTCCGATGATAAATTGAAATCATTTTTTCAAAGAAAATACGAGGCATGCTTTCCAAATTCTCTGCAAATAATTTCGTCCACAGCTCCTCAGCTTCGTCAAGCCTTCCATCCTCTGCCAAAGCATTCAGCAAAGTGAAATAGCTTCCCATTGTTTTCCCTTGGCCTTTGCTCAACATCCATTTTGTCACCTGTACTAAAATTTGTAGTTAATATTACACTTGTTAAATATTCCTAACCGCAAAGAGGAGGATTTTACCTGAATTATCCGCTTCCACTCCTTTTCATTCTCAAGGGTCTTTAAAGCTTTCTTCACTGTAATTAATGGAAATTCTATGTCCCAAGCAATGAAAGCATCCAGTGCCCCATATACTTCCTCTTTGACATTTGATGATCCTTTAATCTACAAAATATGCTCCAACACCGTAACTCTAACTTTGTATAATTAACTAATGCTCACAGGGAAAAGATTGCAAAAGTAAGGCACACACACCCCCACCCCCCCCCCCCCAAAAAAAAAAAAGG
>CAVNYN010204949.1:0-10186 GCA_963692815.1 Nyctanthes arbor-tristis
GTTCTCCCATATATGCTTAATTACTGGAGAACTCGTTCTGCCAGGTTGAAGCTGTCATACATTTCGAAGATGACACCGAGGAGCTGCAACAATGGGATCAACAGGTAATAAATCTGTTATTGAGCTTCCAGACTAGTTGCACGCTTCTCTGAAACACCAGTGGTGAAACATTATTGAAAACTTGAAAGCATCATTCCAAGCATGTTTTAGCGATAAGCATAAACAGAAAGTAAAAGTTGCTTCAGAATTAATTTTTCTTGACTTTTAAGTGCAATAGATACTCTTAGAAGTAACTCAGTTAAAGTAGGCAACTTGCTCATGTTCAAAGTTCAGTTTTGGCTAATAAACAATTATTGACTTCAGATCTTCACTCGCAAGTTAGCCAAAAGTCCCCTTAATCATGTATTACGAGGAGTTATTTGTGATACTTCATAGTAAAACTGAATATGAAATTATTCGGTGTGAAATTTCATGCCACCATTAGCCTATTACGAAGAAAAACCATACTTCTACTCGTCTGTTTGTACTGATATTTGGGTCATTCTTTTGGCAGATTGTTGGGCTGTGTCAAGCTCTCAACGACATTCTTGATAGCATGGCAAAGAAAGGCCTACCAATCCCCGTCTAGTCTATCTTAATGAAATATAGACGTCGGTATTTCTTTGCTACTACAAGTATATTTTTACCTGATGGGTGCAAGCTAGAATTTCTTTTGCCTACAATGTCTATACCGCAAATTTTGGCACCAGTACACTATTCAATTATTATTATTATTATTATTATTATTATTATTATTATTATTATTATTATTAATTTTCTGGTTCCTTAGTGTTCAATTTGGGCATTTGGGTTTGAGTTCAGTCTCAAGAATAAATTATCTCAAATGCGATACATCACTTTTCAAAAAAAAAAATTATTTTTTTAATAGTATCAAAATTAGATTTAATATTCTTTTAAAAATAAAAAATGGTTAATATAAATAATAACAGTTCTATAAAGTGCAACTGTCTCCCGTGACCAAATATAAAGTGTAGGATGGACTAAGTGTGACAATGTGTGATAGAACTGTGGTCAATGTATGATGAGACAGAAGATGTGAAATGCAAATCTCCAGTATCGACACGCTTATATATATATATATATATATATATACACACGCTTATATATATATATATATATACACACACACATTATACGTTTAAACTGTGCTAGATAGCACTAAGATAAATCTTGGCTCTAGAAATGAGATTTCAACCATTACGTTTTTTAACATGGCATTTGCAAGTTTTAGTTTTTTGCTTTTCTTTTCTTTTTTTTTTTTTTTCTCTTTCTTCTCTGATACATAGAGTTCTGGTTCTCATTTATATAATTATATGTATATTAAACTCGAGAAAATTTGAATTTAGATTTCGATTAATTCAAATTTCAGTTGTTCATCAACTTCGATTAGTTTAACCAGGCCTATCACTCATAACAAATTTAGAATTATTTATTTATTTTGTTACAAGACAAACATTCCAATTTTTATGTCAATTTTGTTCCGTTCCAATTA
The DNA here is from genome assembly GCA_963692815.1 of Nyctanthes arbor-tristis. Classification (NCBI taxonomy): domain Eukaryota; kingdom Viridiplantae; phylum Streptophyta; class Magnoliopsida; order Lamiales; family Oleaceae; genus Nyctanthes; species Nyctanthes arbor-tristis. The sequence goes on from CAVNYN010204949.1 coordinate 1,553, forward strand.
GGAATTTCCCCTTAAAAAAAAATTGGAATTTCAATAAATTACACTAACTTTGAACTACTGAACACTCATGAATGGCAATATCAAGGACACTATCAAGTTTAAACTCTTTAAAGTAGTTCATGAACCGGGCAATGAGCTCCATTGTAAAATAAACAATATAATTTCCTAAATGCACAAAAATGCAATTTTGTCAATCAGGAAGTTCTCTACTAGATTTTAACAATTGAAGCAGACGAACAGATAACGAAAAAGAATCACACTTCAAAGTCCCACGTAGTCTCCGCTAATAGTTTTGGCATCTTCCTTTCTTCTGCCAAATTTACAGATGCTGAAATCTGGAATGATAAAAGAATCAAATGGAACAAGTTAGGTGAGTAGTTACCCATGGTTTAATAACATTTTTGATCAATCAAGAGTATTCGTTAACCAACAACTAAGAAGCAAAGAACGGGTTGCTAATTGTTTAAAGATGAGAGCGTCTCCAATGGACTGCATCTTGCTTCATCGGAGAATGCTCTAAGTTGCTAGAAGTATCGGAAAAGCATAAAAGACCTAACACGCCTACAAAAATTCAATAGAATTGTTTTCTTTCCTAGTTGGAGATGGTTAATGAGACGCACACCAACATAGAGGCTTGGCTTCTTTTCTCAAATTTTAAACCTTCGATCACATATTCGGTTTCATAATTGGCAAATACTTGAACTAGGTAGAAATAGACTCCAAGTTCTTTAATAGAAATCTACACCTGTTGCCATTTCTCTCCATTAAAAAGTTCTGTCTTCCACAAATCTCTGGTTTTGATAATTGATATTATTTTCATCAACAATAAATTATTCCTATATAGATTTGCTACGGTGACTTTCAACATGAAGTGAGAACCCAGTTCCCTGAAACATGATCTAAAAATCCATATTATTCATTCTCTTAGTAATGACCATTATTTTTACCTCTTATCTCTAAACCGGTATGAACTGAATGAATTCTTTAGCTATGAATCTAGCTCTACATCTCTATTCAGAACTCACATGTATTAAATATGCTACACATGAAACAATTGGTGATCTATCAAGTTTTTACATCAAGTAACACAAATAATAATCCAACTAAACAATCAAAAAACCTGCAAATTCACAGAGTCCAACACAACTAAGTACGAAACAGGGGTCAAAATAGTAAATGCACATACCTTAAACCCATTTATCTTGGACCTCCGTGACCACTCGAGCCCCAAATTTTGGCTGGAGGTTTGATATGTTACCTTAAACAAATCATCACTAAATACCCTACGCGACACTGCAAAATCCCACGCATTCTTGCTCAAATCATAGCTAGGCTCAAAAGTTGTCAATCCTTCATGCACATATGTGTACTTCAACCTACTATTCCCCGTGCCAAGCACATGATTTGCCGAGACCTTGTTAGCCGAATCAAGCACCAAAGTTCCATCCACTACAGTCCGGTTATCCCCCTTGCTATGAATGTAAGTCATGTTCAAAGGCTTTTCAGCCATCCTTATTGTATTCATAAACTGAAACCTAAAATCCTGCAGATTCAGGGAATAAAAAATTGAAATTGCTTGAGTAATAAAATAATAAAATCATACAAATATTTAATCACCTCATTTCTAAACGGAAATTATGCTCTTAAATTTACGCCCTGAAAGGTCAAATTCACCTCCAAGCCTTCCCTTACTAACTACATAGAAAACTGGTAATTATATTGCATAGTTCCACCAATAAGTAAAAATTTGTTTATTTATTTCTTAAAATTACAATGAATAGAATATGTGATCAACTTGGAAACCAGAAATGCTCAAGATTCAACTGGTAATTAAACTCGTCAAATTTTATTCCCTTAAAACATAACATCTACTCAAACCAGAGAAGCCCAGGAAAAGATTAACAAAAACAGAGATGCTCAAAACTCAAAATCGTTACTTTCCCTCCCAGCTTACTTGCTTGGGGACGTTATAGTCGATGATGAAGAAGCCAGGCTTTTCGAGGGCTAAGGACAAGCCATTTAAGCTGGGGCCATCGATGACAGTGGCTTCGGTCAAGGAAGCACGGAGCTTGAAGTCGCCGGCGTTCGTTGTGAAAGTTGCGGCCGCCGCCCCCGCCGCTTTGTCAGCCTCATATCTAGCCTTGAACGAAGCCTTCATCCCCTTGTCCTGCTGTTTCGTAGGTAAGTCGGATGAGATGTGTGTAAAGGTAATTTATGGTACAGAGATAAATAATACAGGACAAGACAAGAAAAAAATAAGGATAATTGGCCCTAACTAATCCCAATATTTCATTTTACGGTGCAATCTGAACACTTGACCTTTAAAATTTGATGATTCTAACGTCAAATCTCTCTCTTTTTTTTAAGCTTAAAATAATACCTTCCAATTTTCATTAACAATCTATAAAGTTTAATTGAGCTAAGAATTAGGAAAAAAAATATAATTTGTTTGTATAAAAAAATTTCATGAGAACTTATGGATCGATATGCGGGCTGGGCTATCGAGATAACTTTCCAATCTGTCTATCTATCTATTTATTATATTGATTTTTATTTTTAAATTTTTTTCTTTTACTTAACATTTATTATAATAATTATAATTAAATGAATTGCCAGACGCAAATTAGGGTGAAGCGTTCCCCCTTTGGTCCATCCACCTATACAGGTTTGCGTATCTTAAAAATAGGGAAAATTAGGCCCAATATTTTTTAACCACCTATATTTTTTAACCAATTTGAAATATACGTACAAAAAGATGCAAATACGTCCAAACTATGGAGACTACGGTGGTTTAAGTAAGGGTAGGGTAAAAACGTAATTTCACATTTTCATTGTCCAAGAAACCCTTATCCCATATTTCTCTCTATAGATTTCAGGCGATTCTAGGCGATATTGTTCGATTTTAGGCGATTTCCTTCGAATTAGGCCATTTTGATCCATTATTTGTAGAAAATTTTCAGTTTCAACTCGATTTTCCAGGATTCCTGTTGTTGCTGGAAAACCTGCTGACTGAGGTTTATTTCTGCCTTTTTTACTACTCTCATCACAACCTAATTTCTCTGTTCTGCTTGAATCTTTGTAACAATCTTGTTGCTATTCTGGTATGTTAGATCCAGTCATGGTTTCAAAATAATCTACAAAATTGCCTCCCTAAAGTGACTATATCTGATGCTCCCGAGAAATCATCTGATGTCACAGGTGCTGACATTGTCGGCAAAGTTACTGGAAATCCTAAGGCACCAAAAGGTATGTACTGCAGTTGCTCTTCAGCATTCTTTCTTCTGGTTATAATTGGTTGTGATGGTTACAATTAGGCTGTTGCCTTGCGCGTTCACTTCAATTTTTAAAATTCACATTTTTATAGTAATGCTGGTGACCATCGATTTTGATATACAACCTCTATGTTGGACACTTTTTGTTTTCTTTCTACTTCCACATCTCGCATGTTTTCCTTGTTAATTCTCTTTCTCATATAGTTTTATTCTTTTCCATGAGTTGTAGAGGGAGAAGGTGAATACATTCTCTTTTATCCTTCGTAGGTCTTGATATAGATTTTTAAGGAGCAACTATCTATGTAATATGACATGGCATTTGAACTGTATTTCGTCATTTTCACTCTGTTAAATTTGTAGTTCTAGAGATTAATGATATCTTTTTTCATTTTGAATTTTGTCTTTGGTGTGGGTATAGAAGAACTTAAGGCACGAAGAGCTTTGACTTACTGAAATGATGCCTTTTTTTTTTTTTTTTTAAATTGGATCTTGAGATGGATTATGTAGAAATAAAAGTTGCTTAGAAAGAATAATCAAGAAGGTCAAAGATTGATATACTCATTTCTTTCACAGATTGATATACTCACGTCTTTAAAAATTCTTTAATTTTACATGAGAGGAGTGAGAACCTTGTTTCGCACGTAGATGGAGCTGAATTGTCAAGGAAAAGTGCATAAGAAACAATATAAGATATGTGTGTTTCATTTATCCTGCTGTTGCTTGGAAGATGTGGAGATTTGAGTTTCTTAAGAAACTTTTTGTCACTTGTGATCTTTAGTTTATTGCATGAGAGTTAAAATAATATAGTTCTTTGTGTATTTTCTGGTCTTAAATTGCTTTTTGATGGCAGTTTTAATCAATTAATTGGAACAAGGAAATGACAGCATGTAGCATCCTGCAACCTTCATTGATCTACTATAGTTTATCCATAATAAAAGACAGGCTTTTGGCATCTTTTTTTTTTTTTTTTTTTTTGTGACACAGAGCTTTTGGCACTTTTTACCGTAGACTAGAAAGGTGAAATTGTGACTTGCGTTTTACCCAATTTTAAGCATGTTATGTAAGATATTGATTGTCATTTTGCTAATAAAGTGATAATTAATCTAAATGTGTATAGTTGTTAAAGAGACATTTATTTTGGGATAGTAGTCATCTATTCTGAAGCATCCGAAAATAGCATTTATGCCACTCAATGTGAGATGGAGGGATTAATTTGAGACTTAATACACCCACTCAAGCACACATATATGTGGATATTCGTTTCACCTATGAATGACTAATTCATAATCTTGAAAATTTCTGATTTTCTAGAAATTGTTTGCAGGTGAGAAACATCAAGATTTGTCCAAGTTGGAGTTTGAAGCTAGGTCACCAACTGATGAAGCATGGTAAGCCTCTCTTTGGCGCTTGAGGAGTGTCTTTGTTTCACTGATTTAAACAATTACTACAATTTGTTGTATGTCGATTATATAAATTTAAAAAAAAAAAAAAAACTAAAAAGAAAATTTTTGTTATTTCACAGTTATAATGTTGAGAAATTTCTCGCGCACAGATTTCCCAGCTCAGGAGAAACCATGAGTAAATATATTTGATTCCCAATATTTTGTAGATGCTGTCATTATTAAAGTTTTATGCATCAATCAATGCGTTCAATTTCCTGTTTTCTGTGCTGACGGTTGATGCACAGCTGTCCATAAAAGGAACGCTAACCATTCTCAATTCTCCTTGACTCATAGTGAAGGAAAGATTTTGTATTGAGTTCTCTTGTGATGTGATAAATGTTTGATACTAAAACCAAGAGCTGACTTCCAGAAACAAAGCAACCATAATCTTCTTGTCTGTGAACTCATTGATTGATTCCCGTTCATTGCAGGAAGTTTGTGTAAGATATGTTGGGTTCGGAGCAGAAGATGACGAATGGGTAAATATCAAAAACGATGTGCGTGAAGGCTCAGATCTCCTGGATCATTCAGTAGTGTGCTTCCAGGTGTGTATTTTGATGTACAGTGGTTATTCTTCTGCTAATGGGTGAGTGCTACATTATTGTTAGTGTGGTTCCCAACCAAACCCACCCTGCCCCATCCCCCAAAAAAAATAATAATTAGGAAAATACTTATCCTTTGGAACAGTTACATGTAATGTAACTTTTTAAAAAAGTTACAAAGCCACCAAACTTCATGGATTAAGTGTGTCAAGTTATTTTAATAGAAATGCACTGCTTGAATTAAGTTTAATTTGTTTCCTCCCCCACACCCCAAAAAAAAGGGAAAATTCTATACTTTGAGAAAGTTATATGCAGTGTAATTTTTTAGCAAAAAAGTCACAAAGCAACCAACTTGTGTCGAGTTGCTTTAATAGAAATGGAAAAGTTACATATAGTGTAACTTTTTTAGTAAAAAGGTCACAAAGCAACCAGACTTGAAAGGTTAAATCATTCAATTTGCTTTAATAGAAACGCACTACTTGAATTAAGTTTAGTTTGATTCCCCTCCTACTCCCCACCCCACCCCAAAAAAAAAAAATAATAATAATAATAGGAAAATTCTTATACTTTGGAAAAGTTACATGTGGTGTAACTTTTTCGTAAAAAAGTTACAATGCCACCAAACTTCATAGATTAATTGTGTCTAGTTGTTTTAATAAAAATTCACTGCTTGAATTAAGCTTAGTTGGGTTCCCACCCCAAAAAATAAAAAAGATAATTCAAAATAAAAAAGATAATTCTCATACTTTCGAAAAGTTATATGTAGTGTAATTTTTTAGTAAAAAAGTCACAAGCAACCAACACATGTCAAGTTGCTTTAATAAAAATAGAAAAGTTACATGTAGTGTAACTTTTTAGTGAAAAGGTCACAAAGTAACCAAACTTTAGAGATTAAGTTGGCCAAGTTGCTTTAATAGAAATGCAGTACTTGAATTAAGTTTAGTTTGGCTCCCCTCCTACACCTCATCTAAAAAAAAAATAATAATAATAATAATAATAATAGTAGGAAAATTCTTATATTTTGGAAAAGTTACATGTAGCGTAACTTTTTATTAAAAAGTTACAAAACCACCAAACTTCATAGACTAAGTGTGTCAAGTTGTTTTAATAGAAATGCACTATTTGAGTTGAGTTTAGTTTGGTTTGCTCTCCCCCACTCAACCAAAAAAAAAAAAAAGGGAAAATTTTTATACTTTAGAAAAGTTATATGTAATGTAATTTTTTAATAAAAAAGTCACAAAGCAACCAACTTTAATAGAAATGGAAAAGTTACATGTACTGTAACTTTTTTAGTAAAAAGGTCACAAAGCAATCAAACTTGAGAGATTAAGTCGGTCAAGTTGCTTTAATCGAAGTGCAGTACTTGAATTAAGTTTATTTTGGTTCCCTTCCCGGAAAATTCTTGTACTTTGGAAAAGTTACATGTGGTGTAACTTTTTTTAGTAAAAAAGTCACAAAGCAGTCAAACTTTTTATAGAGTAGCTATAAGAGTTTGCATGGTCCTAAAAAGTGATTTTTGTCTAGTCGAAATTGGTAACAGTTATTGCTATGCTTTCTTGATCTTACTTGATTATTTGTGGGTTGTAAATGGAAAAATATGTAAAAGGCAAAGAGAGCAGAAACAAGGATACACTGAAACATAGTTATGGTAATCTTAGTATCGACATGATAAGAAATGAAGGTGTACATCAACAACTGGATGTAGCACCGAATAAATGGTCAGTTACTGTCAAAATTTCTTGTATGTAGCACCCAACTGGGTCTGCTATTTGTTCATAGCTTGTGGTTCCATGTTCCATATGGGATATAATATGCACTTCATGTCTCTGAAAATTTAAAGGTAGATTTTTCTTATAACATGATTATTGTAATGAGAATAGTGGTTTTCTTTAAGGTGTATTTAATAAACAGTATTGTGCTGATCTTTATAAGTGGCAATGATACATATCTAGTGACGAAGAAAATTTTTACCAAGTTCTCTTGAATAAATGGACTATTGTATATGTGCAACAAATAAAAAAGGATGTCATGTCATCTATACTTTGTTTTTAAAATTCGAAAGATCAAGAAACTACGTTCTTCATTTCCTCCACTAGTAACTAAACTATGATATACGGGTTCTTTGATATTCGAGTTTCTTGAAAGAGCTGCTGATTCAAGATTTTCAGTTATAGTTTCTTGGCAATGGTCAAGAATTTGTGAGAATGTTTTTTACGGCAAAAATCAGCAGCTAGTGATGGTGGATCATGTATTAGTAACTCAGGTTTAATGAAGAAATCACCATAGGATTAAGTTCTAAATGCACCAAGGTAACGCTCGCTAATACTAAGATATGTTTCTTTTTTTTTTTAAGTTTTTTTTTTTTAGATATGTTTCTTTCCTCCTTTTTTTTTTTTTTTTTTTTTTTTTTTGGGAGATTGGTTTGAAATTGCTAATGGAATTGCTAAGCATGACGACAGAAAGCTGCAGTTTGTTGGAATGATTGGAGTTGTTTTTCTTGGCCTGATGCCGCCTTCTTTTGATTTCAGCCTTGATACAGCATGGGGTTCGCTGTTGTCTTCTCTCCGTCTTGGCTTCTTGATTTGGTTTCTTTGGGATTTCTCGTTGATCCAGATTCTCGTGGCTGGGATGTTAGATGTTGTTTGCCGTTGTTGCCGTCACTGGGCTGGGATGCTTGCTGATGTTGCTGCTTTTTAATTTTCTTTGTATATTTCTTTTCTGTGTGTTTTTGTTGTTACTTTTGCCATTGGGGGTACCTGGATGCGGTCCATTGTATATTTCTGCATCTTAATGAAATGCTTTTTAAAAAAAATGAAAAGAAAAAAAGTTGGGTTGGAAACATGTTTTAAGAGTATATTTTTATGGTGTAATGACCTTTCTTATTGAGTTGAAGGATGACTTAGTAAACACAATTGTATTCTCAAGTTTTTTGTAGTGTAACTTTTATAGTAAAAAGGTCACAAAACAACCAAACTTGAGAGATTAAGTCAGTCAATTTGCTTTGATAGAACCCCACCCCACCCAATTAATAAATAAATTATTGTACTTTGAAAAAGTTACATATAGTGTAACTTTTTAGTAAAAAAGTCACAAAGCAATCAAACTTGAGAGACTAAGTGTGTCAATTGCTTTAATAGAAATGCACTGACCCAAGAAAAAAAATTAGGAAAATTCTTATACTTGGAAAAAGTTACATGTAATGCTACTTTTTAGTAAAAAAGTCACGAAGAAACGAAACTTGGGGGAGATAGTGTGTCAAGTTGCTTTAATAAAAATGGAAAAGTTACATGTAGTGTAACTTAACTTTTGTAGTACAAAGCAACCAAACTTGAGAGATTAAGCCGGTGAACTTGCTTTAATAGAAATGCACTATTTGAA
>CAVNYN010204949.1:11123-38170 GCA_963692815.1 Nyctanthes arbor-tristis
TAATGCTACTTTTTAGTAAAAAAGTCACGAAGAAACGAAACTTGGGGGAGATAGTGTGTCAAGTTGCTTTAATAAAAATGGAAAAGTTACATGTAGTGTAACTTAACTTTTGTAGTACAAAGCAACCAAACTTGAGAGATTAAGCCGGTGAACTTGCTTTAATAGAAATGCACTATTTGAATTAAGTTTAGCCCCACCCCACCCCGGCACCAAAAAAATAAATAAATAAATAAATAATAGGAAAATTCTTGTACTTTGAAAAGTTACATGCAGTGTAACTTTTTAGTTAAAAAGTCACAAAGCAATCAAACTTGAGAGAATAAGTGTGTCAATTGCCTTAATAGAAATGCACTGACAAAAGGAGAAAAAAAAAAAAAACGAAAGGAAAATTCTCATACTTTGGAAAAGTTATATGTAATGCTACAAAAATAGCTTTTTTTATACAGTGTTCAGTGTTTGAATAAATAGGCATGGTTCAACCCGAATAAGAAACGGCCAATGACAAACCAAAACTTTATGTGCGATGTCTTTATTCCTCGGTATAGCACTAAGTAAGTAAATATTAGCTCATACAAGTCTTAAATTTCAAAAATGGCAACAGAACTTACACTGAGCTGTAAGCATTACAGCAGTTCTCAGAGTATGTGGATTTTTGAATGTCACATATGCGGTACCAGCAGATTCACCAACTCTGTCTTGTTTTCAACACTCAAGAATGTCATTGTAATTAATAATAGGAATCCTTCAACAACAGAACAAATTTAGAGAGGAACGGCATGCCTGCTAAGAAAACCACAGCAGTATAAATCTCAAAAGTAATAGATTAGTTTTATGTACCTGACAATATCAATGTGTTCAATTGCACCTCAAAAAGCAAGGAAATCATAAACATTCTTTTTAGCTCAACTTCTTTTCTGGAATAATTTGAATAACTAGCTAATTAATTAGTTCTCGTATGCGTTTTGATAAACTTAGCAAGAATAACCCACCAACACAAAATATATTCAAGTATAAATCAGGAATTGGTTACTTTGTTAATAAACAAATTAAGTATTACGAGTAATTATGAATTTCTTGAAAGCTTGTAAATGTTTCCTACTGTAGATATATACGACATGAAATGCACGTCCTCCGTTATGAAGTCATCTTTTCAAAGATCATGAGCATCTCAAATGTTTCTGTTCAAGTGTACTGTTCAACACACAAATGCCATCTGAATTTCTTATCTGCATCCTTAGATTCCTAAACCTTGTTTATTATTAAACTTTCCATGCCTAATGGTTTTCCCTAGCTCACCTACATACATTCAAAGCTATGTACTTCATGCTCCCAGTTGTATACTATAATGGAGCATTTATATAATTTTTTTATTTAACATTTAAGCTTAATCTCATTTTCTTATCCTTTACTGTTTTGTACATAACTGAGCAAAATTAATAATAAAAATTTAAAGGAACTCATGTTAAGTTTCTAATATCCAAAGTTCAAAAAGGTGTAAATATGTCTCAAGGCGTTTTTCCTTGATAAGGTAAGGCGTACGCCACGAGGTGATTGAGGCGTAAGCCTCTCGACAAACCGATATAAATAAGTTTGAACGTTGTAAAACAAATAACTTATTTCAGGAAAAGAAAAATAAATTCATCAAAATTCTAGTACGTATATTATCACGTGTTATTATGAACAATCTCGTAGTTAACAGAACATAAGTAGCTGGCAACAAAAAGGGTAACATGCCTCTTGAATATATATATTTCTGGTCAAAACGTGACAACTTGTTGTAGAAGAAACGATAGAAAAGATCGGAAGAGCAATCTATATGATGCGAACTTCCTTGCTTCCAAATTTCAACTTATTGGGTTAAATTTTTGCATAGTTAAACCCAAAAAAAAAAAATAAATAAATAAATAAAATAAAACAATCAAAATAGAATGCCAATTTAGATACTTACGCCTCTTGAGCCTTGAGGCGCAACATAGAGGCGTACGCCTCACCGCTAAAGACATAAGCCTCTGAGGAAATTGCCTCATAGTAGTGCCTCAAAGCCTAGACAACCGCCTCATGTCGAGGCGGGCCTTAAGGCGAGCCTCCGCCTCGCCTTTACAAACTATGCTAATATCTAGAGTTATGGTCAACCTAAATGAAACTATACCAAATAAACTCTCCATTTCAATTTCTTATGCTACAATCTACCATAATTATTAATTTGTTCCTACAATCTCTTTTCTTCATATTTACAAAGTGCCCTGCTGAAGGCAATCTTCTAATTTTTAGCAGACTTCGTCAAATTACTCCGGTAGATTAATGAACAATCTGGTAACAAACAAATAAACATCCACACTACAATTTCCATTATGGCAACAAACACCACATAATAAAGATTTACTTGAATTGGATAACCTACATTACACCAATTTAGCTTAATAGTCATCTTAAACATGTCAACAGTCATGACTTCAGCCTTCAACCTTTGTGATTCATCATCTATTTACCTAAGTCCACTAAAATTGCTCAAACGTTCTGTTCAAGAAAAAAATCTTTGGAGAAATTTCACACAAAAATCAAATTAAAAATTGCAGTACTTCAAAGGCACTCTTAATGCAATTGTCTAACCTTTGCCTTTGCTTGTATCTTCCCCACAAACACCAAATACTCCTTCAGCGAGTAATCCTTCGAGTAGCCGCCACCATCGCCTACTTTGTATAGATTAATAAAAGAATCCGACCAACAAATCATCCATTAACGCTGATGAATGGTAAAAATCAGAGAGGAATGTTCCATCAAATTCTCCAAGCCTGTGTTTAAAGGCCACAGATTGGTGAATGGTGGAATTGAATTGTAGTTTCAGATAGAAATTTCTGCGAAATCGTGTGTCTGCGCCGGGTATATGGTTTTGGGCGTTTATGTACGGCGGTTTCTTGTACCGTAAAAATTCTTTTTATATTAAGTTTGGACATATTTATCAAATACCCCCTTATTTTGGGGGTATTTGTCTAAAGTCACCTTAAAAATACTACCCCATTCAAGACCGGCCATCACCATATTTGAGACGAATTATTATTATTTGCCATCACTATATGGGATTGACAGTATTTTAAAAAGAAAAACAAAAATTTAATATTATGATTTTTATTTATTTATTGTATTTTAATATTAATTAAATCAGAATTTAAGAGTATTAATGTCTTTTTCGAATAAAAACATTAGATTGTAGAAAAAAAGTGAGATTTTTTGTTATAATGGTCAAATTTAAAACGTTAAAGTTATATTACACAATAAAGTAAAAAGTTAGGGTTATATCATGCCAATTAATCAAAATAATAATAAGACAGATTTTGCTAAAATACAAAAAATCACAAGCGGTTTCATAAATGCCTTTTTATAATTATTATACAGACCCTGTAATAGTAACTAAGGTCTAGAATATTCGTTTGGTAGGGTACGATATCTCTCATTTGCTCGCCAGAGCTAATAATAATAATAATAATAATAATAATAATAATAATAATAATAATTTACTTTTCCCAGTTCCTTTCTAAAACCTTTAGGAGGTTTTGTAATGAAACCTCCAATTTCACGTAGCGTGTATAGATGCATATCACGTATATTTAAAATACTCTTAAAGTGGATGAAATATACATAGCGTGCATTCATGACACGCCACACAATGTGGGAAGTTTTGTTACAAAACCTTCATGAGGTTTTTGAAAATTTTCTTTATAGAAATATTTTTTTAGATTTTAAATTAATGGAAAATTTTCAAAAACTTCTCGAAAGTTTTGTTAAAAAACTTCGAACCCCATGTATATTTTAAATCCATATGGCATGTATCTATGTATATCATATGGGTGATAAGTTTTTTAATAAAATTTTCAGGAAGTTCTTGAAAGCGACTCTTAAATTAATATGTTATTTTTTAACCATGAAAACTAACGGTAAAGTTTTTTAAAAAATACACAATAGCAAAAAAATGTGCAGGCGGAACTGGGAAGAATGTATAGAGCGATAAGTCAAAAGACAATTACTGAGACATAAAAACAAAACATTAAATCAGAAAAAATTTTGGTACCCTAAAAGTACTCAAGATAGGGTATTTCAAATCAATTAAGAACCAAAACGTATGTTTAATGGCTCCATTTTAACAATAAAATGGGTCACTTGTATCCAAGTATCGATTTTTTGATTTGCCTGAACTCTGAAGTATGATATTCCTGGAGTACACCATAATATGGAGCTAACTTCCAACACAGAGCCAAAGTTTCATATATGTGGCAGCTTGTGATTGTTGTTCGTTTGTGATTGATAGTCGAGCTCTCTTATAAAGCCCTCTTTGACTCATAGAAAATGGTATCAAAGCTGGCCTCAGAATCCCGTAGTTGGAGCGAAAATTCTACGTCGGTTCCTATTATAACCCACATAGTGTAAAATACACAAGGTATCAATAATGGTTTTATGAAACCAATAATGGTTTCTCGTATTTTTTTTTAAGCATACCGACTCTGTAACTGAGTCAACGTTGTTACCGTAGAAAAACCGGTAGTTGGAGTGGTGTTTTCTTCCTGTCATCACGATTGCAGAGTGCTGTAAAGTTTATGCGGCATCGGAAATTGGGTCGGGCTAAGGCCAAGCATAAAGAACGGGGGTCGGCATCATTTGACGTTCAAGAATCAGAAAATTATTTTCTATATATATATATATAGTTGTAAAATTAAAGAAAATTAAGATAATATTGAAAAATATGGAGAAGGACAAGAGAAGAAACTATAGAGAGGAATTGTTTACCATTTTGTTGATAATCAATGAAGCATACAAGCTCCTCTATTTATATATGAAGGGAGAGACAAAATGGTCATATATAAAACACAATTTCATAATTAAAATATACAATCTTGATAATGAAAATTGCAAGTTGTAGATCCAAATGATCAAGTTGCTTGGTCCTCACTTGCATATATTAGATAAACTATTTGCCTTGATAATTCATGTCTAATAGACAATCCACTTACATAATCAACTTGTATAGATACTTGTATGATAGATAATCCACTTACTTCTTGTCTTTTATTACTACTTGCACATTTGGTAATCCTTTTGTATCATAGACCACTTGTTGTGTATTAATTAACTTGGGTATTGAATATGATATATTCATATGTATCCAAATAGTCATCCACACACATACAACTTGTTAGAATAAGTTGGTGAATTCATAACGCATATATTATTTTTTGGGATATTTCATAAGTTATCTTGAAAGATTCCAAAACGAAAAATTGAAAGGTTTACTTCCCAACTTTTAAGTTGCTACATTTTTCAAAGGTTGAACCCCCAAGGGTGCCCTACCGCCCCGCCTCTAGAGCGTGATAGAGGATATAAATCACAGAATGTGTCTCATGAGAGCTTTTGTTAAACTAATGTCCACAAGGAGCTTATTCCAAACCATGTCATTAGTAGGAATCAAACTCCCACCCTACTGCTGCTAGCTCAATTGAGACTACTTCACTCTTATCTTTTCAACTACTGGACTATGCCCGGGGGAAAGTTGCTTCATTTTTGTCTCTATTTTGACGTAACATTTGGCCACTTTTAGAGCATTTTCAGACTTAAATGCAACAATGCACATTATGCACATGGCAAAAAAAATATTCACGTCACTACAAAAAAGTTTTCCAATGCAATAATATTTGGAATGTACATTGTGACAGATTACTATTACTTTTTTTTTTTAACAACAAAAAAAAAAAAGAAAAGGAAAGAAAGAGCTAGAAATGCAGTGGTTTAAGAAAGACTATTAAATTATATAACAAATTGAGACAATTGAATCTACATATGGATTTTTTATTGACCATGATATCAAGTTCACTGCTCGTGAAGTATTGAAATTTTCTCCATCAAAGACAATGTCTATAGTTAGACATTTTGCTATACGTCTTCTAACATTCATTGTACCACACATCAAACTCTAAAATTTCTAGGGAGAGCAGTACACTCTCCCATAGCACCCCCTGATTGGTGGAAATCAAAGGCCCCTTTGATTTCCACCAATCAGGGGGTGCTATGGGAGAGTGTACTCTTCTCCCTAGAAGAACTCCATCAAACTCCTAAAGACATATCTTTCTGTGTGGGGAGAGAGAGAGAGATAGAGAGAGATGAATGATTGAAATTTATTAGTATAGATAGGTCTCATGAGATATGTAGATATAATTAGTTTGATCAAATTCAAATTTGAAAAAGTAGGAGGAAATAAGAGAAATTATAACGAGCTTGCAAACACATGCATAAACTGAACACTTGTAAAAAAAAGTGCTAGAGATTGTGCTTTAACATTGTTGCATTTGAAAAGGCTCTGATTTCATACTTCTGGCGTAATAAACCCCTTCAAATAATAAATAACAAGAAAATTAAAACCCTTTTTCAATTAAAAGGGCGGAAAAAGCTAATGAGGCCAAGCCTACTTGGTTAGGGAGCTAGGCTGAGGTACTGCGACTTAGAGGTTCTAGGTTTGCCCTATATAAGGTATTTTCTATATTTTATTGTTATATTTATTCCCACTATATGTGGATTTGTCTTATTGGTATTCTTAGTGATGTGTTTCAACATGATAAATATTTATGCACATTTGTGTTGCTATGATACTAATTTGTAATTATACCTTAAAAAGGGGGAGGGGAGAAACTTAATGTACAATCTTTCAATTGTTACTCAATCAATGAGACTGTCTAACCAAAAAAGATAATAATAAGTTGGTAGGTTATCTTGCTAATGGCTCATGTGGATGATCAATGAAAAATAGATGCCAAATGTAACCTACGGACTTGTTGATAGAAGAATTCAATTTTCTATGGAGTTAATATGGGGTTCATTTATAGTGTCCATGTGCCCAAATGTCCAAATTTAATTTGAGGAAAAAATAATAAGAAAGTGGGACTAATGCCTTACGCTAATAGATTGCGTCACCATGTATGTTCTTGAAAACTCTACTTGTACACATTATAAATTACAAAAGAGTGTTTACGGATGAGTTGACAAAATTAGGGCCGAGACTTTTAAGTGATATGATGTGTAAAAATATATATTCATGTCATCACAATTAGAGGGTTAGGTCTGAGGAGTGAGCCGTATAATACGCACAGCTAAACATTTTATATAATTTTCTTTTTTTTTAATAACAAGGTTAAACAAAAAAATTTCCCATTTGTCATTTTTGGCCGGGGGAGGCCTCCCTTCGTCATTGCGTGACTGTAAAATAACTTTTCTAAGAATTTTGTGTTCATATAGTGGGATTGTATATTTTTTATTTTAATTCTCAAACTATTTTCTAAATAAAATAATAGACAATTCTTGTTCTCCCTTTTCATGTATGCGAGTAATGAGTACGTGTGTTACACGTTTTATATAAAAAATAATCATATATACACATAATCGGAGTGATAATATTATTGTGAACTTTACTATGATAAATCATAAAAATGTAAAGAAAAAGAATGATATGAGCGTTATGGTGAGTGACCGATATTTCTTATTACTATAATAATAATATGCAATAAAGTAAATGTATAATAATTGTATATATTTATGTGTTTAGTTATTAAGATTAAATTGGACTTTCAATTCAAAAATGAAGGGGTAAAACAAGGCAATCAAAAGTTTCCAGGCCTTTTAACATATTACAGATATATAGGCATGAAATTAAATTTTTAAGAATGGGCGTTGAATTTTGAATTATTGAAGATTGGGTGTCGGTTCCTCGAAAGAAACTGACGCCCAATCTTCCAAATTCCAAATTCAAAATGCATTTTGAATTTGGGAGCATTGGCTGTTGGTTCCTCGGGAGGAACCAACGCCCTTTTAGAAAATAAAAAAATTAAAAATTAAAAAATTTAAGAATAGGTGTCGATTCCTTAGGAACCGGCGTGTATTGCACAATAATAGGTGTCGGTTACAGTTAAACAACCGACACCCATTATTGAAACAAGCAATGGGCGTCGGTTGTGATTGAATGGCCAACGCTCGTTGTTGTGCCATTATTTTCAAAATTGTCACCGCATATGTTTTGCGTGTCGTTTTTCTCAAAAACCGACATCTATGTCCATTTTTTTGTCCAACGAGCGTCGGCTGCTCAACCACAACTGGCGCCCATTGCTTGTTTCAACAATGGGTATCGGTTGTTCAACCGTCGATTACGGTTGAACAACCAACATCCACTGTTGAAACAAGCAACGGGCGTCGGTTGTGGTTGAACAGCCGATGCTCGTTGTTGTGCCATCATTTTCAAAACTGCCACCGCATATGTTTTGTGTGTCGTTTTTCTCAAAAACCGACATCTTTGTATATTTTTTTGTCCAATTCTGTAGTAGTGTCACCTTCTCCTTTATCATGCTCATGCAGCAGCAGGGCATTATCCTCCCTAAACCTGACTCATGCTCTGGATTATTTGTCCCTTTCATGCCATGTTTTGGTCTTTGAAGCTTTCCATTCTTCATGCTCCAGTTCTTTTTCTTGTTCTTGTCTAGTGATAGTATTGAACAGCCTGCATCAGAGGATCATCGTAAAACAACTGCTCAATCGTTAAGAATTCAAATTAATTACCAGGAGACATAAGTTATAGGGGACAGTACGGATGAGTAATGAAGCGCAGAATAATCCTATGTAACAAAAACAAATGAAATTAAGGGAAAATGAATAGAGTACTCCATGATCATTTAAGTCTTGTGCGTTACCTTAAATAAATTTATAAAAATTAGGCATGTGTGTCATGTCGACACCTTCTTTGTACTAAATTTAATTGATGGGTCTATTATAGAATTAGAATTTAGTTCCGTTATGAAACTGGAATCAAGATATGATGGGAGTGAATGCTGACGTGAAGCAATGATAGGCGGGAAGATGTGTTCCTTTTCTTTCTTTCTTTCTTCCTTTTTTCTTTTTTTAAATAGTTGGACACGTCATGATTTTATAGTATACTGCTTTATTGTAGTAAAATTTGATGACCATAAGATCATGAAATTGTACATGGAAGAATTGAATTCACGCAAAAAATTTTGGATTAATTAGAAGGAGTGAGAATTAGAAAGATGGAGAATCTGTACATGGAAGAATTGAATTCACGCAAAAAATTTTGGATTAATTAGAAGGAGTGAGAATTAGAAAGATGGAGAATCTTGGAAGTGAGATCGGGAGAGAGCAGAAAAGATAAATATACATTTAGCCTTTTTATATGAGTAAGGAACACAACCTCCCTTACGATGATGACTCGAGTTTCATTTACTATATATAAAGCCAAAAACTAGTTTTTACACTCACTACCATGACCGAAATTAGGTTTTGATTCCTCCATTTGTTTTTCTTCTTTTCTCTAGTACTTGCTAGAGGTACAAGACTCCAAGTATTACTGATATCTTTATTAGAGCCACCTGAAATCTGATGATCACCACCATCTTTCTTGTACTGATCCAGTGCTGTACTGATGCAAGTTCTCGATCGACACTATTGATACCGATTCGCCACATAAGTGACTCAGACGCACGGGTGTCTGGATCCAGATCGGATCCTTTTGGCCAATCCGGAGCTTGGTCTTGACTGGTTATCCACGACGATATATAGTAGGATGCGAGATCGGCACTTAACGGCCGATCTGGTTTCGCCTATCTGGAGCGTACTATCCAAGGCGGATTATGAAAGATGGTAGCAAAATAGGGTGGAGAACACGATGAAAGCATTGATAGTTAGTTACTTATTCAGACAAGACTACACTGACATTGTACTTAGTATAGTCAAACGGAGATTATGTCCGAATAGAATGCATAAAATTCCTAAAGCACCCCGGGTCTCACCTATAAATATAGACTTTGGGATGCCATTTAAAGGGAAGCTTTTTGCTTAGATAATAGAAATCAGAAAGAGAATATTTGTAACACTTATATTCGCACCCGACCTCAAACTCTGATTAAACTATTTCCGTTCACGACTCCACACCGGGCTTCATCATGATAACAAACCTCAGTGCAGATCTCAGCATCTCAATACACCTTTATTGCTGACTTGGGCTCACATCTGAACCTACTGTCAGCAACTGGCGCTAGAGGAAGGGCCTCGCTTTGTGACGAGTTAGGCCCGAACTAGCATACAAAACCGTCTCTTATACACTTTTTGTTCACAAAATGCTGAGTTAACGACCTGCGTAGAATAATCGGGAGGAAAGTTCCGTACCACCCCCAGTTCAGCAACAAGAAGAGGGTGATGGTAACTAGTGTGATCAAGTTAACCCTCAAATCGAGGCTCTTCAAGCTCAGGTCGAGCTTCTTTAGTGGGAGCTGGAGGGATTGAGGCAGCAACCGGTTCTTCCCCTGGCTTAGAATCCCAGTCGACAGGAGGATAAGGCTGGTTCCAACCATCGGGAACAATCTTTAGCTTGACCACAGGTATCCACCCAGCTCGAACAGCCACCTCCCACAACTGTATGGGAGATCCACCAGGGAATGGTATGAAACACGAGCACATGGGGGCCTAGCAGAGGGTCAGTAGC
The DNA here is from genome assembly GCA_963692815.1 of Nyctanthes arbor-tristis. Taxonomy (NCBI): domain Eukaryota; kingdom Viridiplantae; phylum Streptophyta; class Magnoliopsida; order Lamiales; family Oleaceae; genus Nyctanthes; species Nyctanthes arbor-tristis. Next base: position 21,646 of record CAVNYN010204949.1, read on the forward strand.
ATGCCTTTGACCAAGTTAGAAAATCAGAAAAATAGGAGAACCCCGCCTTAAGGAGGTCCTACTTTTTTCACCCGTCGCCACCTGGATCCAAGCCTATAAGAAAGTAAAGGCTCCCAATATCACCATATATGATAGCGCCACTGATCCGGTCACGCATATTCACAAGTTCACCGCTTGGATGGAGTTACACAGTGTCAATGAAACTATTATGTATCGAGCTTTCTCCACAACCTTGGGAGATCATGCACACCGCTGGTTCCACACTTCCCACGGGTTGGGGCCGACTTATCTTCCCAATTTGTTGCAAACTTTATGGGGTCAAAGGTTCGAATGAATCCGAAGGAAGATTTATTGTCTATTAAGCAAGGAAATGAGGAGAAGTTGAAGGACTATCTTGCTCGGTTCAACAAACAGATCATGGACACTGATCATGTGTCAAATGACACCGTCTTTTTGGCGGTAACCTCTGGGTTGTTGCGAAATTCCAGATTCTGGTAGTCAGTTCACGAAGATGGACTAAGGACATATCATGATCTCCTCATGCGAGCAGAGAGGTGCATTGCTTCGGAAGAAGCCAATGCTTCTGCTTTTGGACACAAGCCTGCCAAAGAACCTGAAAGGAAGGACAAAGATCATAAGCCTTTTTTCAGAAATGGAAACCACAACCAGAGGTTTGAAAATCGTACGGCTAATCGATTCAAGCCATATTGGCCTAAGCCAAATCTACTTACTACAACTCACATGTTGAATACTACCCCAGAGTTGATCCTGATGTCTTCTAGGGATAAGCACCTCTTGCCAATGCCTAAGCCCATTCAAAAAGATCCAGCGCAGATGGATCCAAATAGGTATTGTAAATATTACCGTTCCATCAGCCACAAAATAGATGATTGTCGCGATCTACAACGTGAGATCCAATGGCTAATCGGAAGAGGTCACATGAGGGAATATGTGGCCCGATCCGGACCACCAGCCAATGTGGGGCTGCCACTGCCAGTTCAAAACACCCCACATCCAGAGGTTCTGAGACTACGCCTGCTGAGATTCACGTGATGGTCGGGGGAAATCAGATGATTGAAGGCTCCCAGAATCAGAAGAGGCGCTTGGTAAGCAATGCATGTACTAGCTACCAGTTGGCCGCCTTTGGCATGACCTTAGAGGAGATAACGCGGGAATCTTTTGGTTTCACTGAGGCCGATGCGGAAGGGGTCATATATCCTCATAACGATGCCTTAGTCATTACTATGCCTTTGTCTGGAGTCAGGATCCACCGGACCCTAGTTGACAATCAGAGTACGGTAAACGTTTTATTCTGTTATAACTTTAATCGAATGGGACTGAAAGAACGTGACCTCAGATCATCCTGAGGAAGAATCGAAGGTTTCACAGGCCAGTCATCACCCTGAGGGATCAAGTCATGCTAATGGTTGAGCTTGGCAATGATCCCTGGGTATGGAGAACTCTGGCAGACTTTATCATGATTAATGTCAACTCCAATTACAATGCTATACTTGGGCGCCCGATGTTGTTTGAAGTCAAATCGACTACCTCTATTTACCATTACATGATGAAGTTTCCCACCACTCATGGAATAGGGATCGTCCGGGGAAATCAAAAGATGGCTCGGGAATGCAACGCAGATGTTCTTCCAAGACAGGTAGCGATGCTCAAGCGCAAAAATGGGCCGGAAATTACAGATGGACCCGAAGATCGGGCAAGTTTGTCCCAAAGATAGTTTCCCTCTCCCGCGAATATATTAGATGGTGGATGCAACCGCCGGGCACGAACTACTAAGCTCTATGGATGCCTACTCGGGCTACAATCAGATCCCCTTACATGAGCGCAACCAGGAGCATACCTCATTACCGTGGATTGTATTGTTATCGCATGATGCCTTTCGGGTTGAAAAAAGCTGGCGCAACATACAAGAGGTTAGTGAACAAGATGTTTACCGCAACAAATTGGAAAGTCAATGGAAGTGTGCGTCGATGACATACTGGTAAAGAGTGATAGATCTAGGGATCACATTACCAAACTCTAGGAAATGTTTGATATCCTACGAGCATATAAAATGAAGCAGAATCCTCAAAAGTGTTCATTCTGTATCGCCTCTGGCAAGTTTCTAGGCTATATGGTAAACCAACAAGGGATGGAGGCCAATCCCGACAAAATTCAGGCTCTCATGGATATGAAGCTACCATCTAAATTGAAGGAAATGCAGAAATTGACCAGAAGGGTGGCAGCCATAGGCCTCTTCATTGCGCTCTCTACCGATAAGTGCAAACCATTCTTCGATGCTTTGCGAGGAAACAAGGATTTTTGCTGGACAGAAGGGTGCCAAGCAGCCTTCGACGCCCTAAAGCAGCACATGCCGCCTCTCCGATCCTATTCAAGCCGAGAGAAGGTGACGTTCTAACGTTGTGCCTCACTGTATCAGAAAAGCTAGTAAGTTCTGTCCTGGCCAGGACAGAGAACGGTATTCAAAAACCCGCCTATTACATCAACCAGGTGTTAAAGAATGCAGAGTTCAGATACCTATCTATGGAAAAATTAGCTTATGCACTGCTGATCTCAACTAGGAAGCTAAGACCATACTTTTTACAATATCAAGTGGAAATGCTTGCGACAAGCCTTACAGAAACCGAATACCTCAGGGAAGATGATGAAATTGTTTGTTGAACTATCGAACCCTAATTGAAATTTTTGTTGATGGGTCAGCAACAGAAGCCTGTTCAGGAGCTGGGGTAGAACTAGTTGGACCAGACAATCAGATTTATTGTTAGGCTTACTGTTTCATATTCCCAACCACAAACAACGAAGTAGAATATGAGGCCCTTCTCGTAGGATTGGAAATGGCAAAGTCAATGGGGGTCGCCAAGCTTATTGCCAACAGCGATTCCCTGCTAATCGTGAACCAAATCAATGGTGATTTTGGAGCCAAAGAACCTCAAATGGTGAAATATTGCGCAAAAGTCAGAAATGAGATCAGAGACTTCATAACCTTTGAATTGCTTCAGGTTCCAAGGTCAGTAAATAGCCAAGTTGACACTTTGGCTAGGTTGGTAACCAGCTCAGGAGCAGAATTGATTACCTGTGTGCCAATAAGAAGAATAGAACTATCTGTATTTGATCAACCAGAACCAGTACTCAACACAAGGAAGCCAGCAGGGAGACAAGTTAGGCTCGTGAGCTAAGGATCAGAGCAACCTACTTTAATTTGATAGGTGATGAATTGTACAAGAGAGGATACTCTCAGCCGTTGCTTTGCTACCTAGACGAAAGGGAAGCTAATTATACCGTCAGGGAAGTCCATTGGGGAATCTATGGAAACCATTCTAGAGGACAAACACTGGCTTTTAAAAATATTGAAACTGGGGTATTACTGGCCTACCCTCAAAATAGATGCTATCGAGTTTATTCGTAAATACCCAGAATGTCAATTCTTCATTCTAGGTAACAAGTCCCCTTCAAAGGACCTGAACCCTATTCGGGCTCCTTGGGCTTTTGCTCAGTGGGTAATTGATCTAATTGGACCTTTGTCCTCCATGAAAGGGAATTCACAATACGCGATTGTGGCAGTCGATTATTTTACCAAATGGATGGAGGCTAAGGCTTTGGCCAAAATTATAGAACAGAAAACAACAGACTTTGTCTGGAAATATATCATCTGCCGCTTTGGGATCCCTTGCACTCTGATCACAGACAATGGTAAACAACTTGACAATGCAAAATTTAGGAATTTCTGCCAACAACTTCAAATTAAAAACTTTTATGCCACTCCACATCATCTCCAAACAAATGGTTAGGTAGAGGCTGTAAATAAAGTTATCAAGCATACTTTAAAAGCCAGACTAGAAGAACTCCCTAAGCTAGATCAGCCTACCACTTACACAAACGATGGGGGCAATAGTTGATATCGATTTGCCACATAAGTGACTCAGACGCACGAATGTCTGGATCCGACTCAGATCCTTTTGGCCGATCCGGAGCTTGGTCTTGACCAGTTATCCACGATGATATACAGTAGGATGCAAGATCGGCAATTAATGGCTGATCTAGTGTCATCTATCTGGGGTACACGATTCGGGGCGGATTATGAAGGATGGTAACGACAAGCGCATGGAGAACACGATGAAGGCGTTGACAGTTAGTTAGTTATTCAGATGAGACTAAACTGACATTGTACTTAGTATAGTCAAACTGAGTTTGTGTCCGAACAGAATATATAAAATTCCTAAAGCACCCCGGGTCTTACTTATAAATATAGACTTTGGGGTGCCATCTAAAGGGAGGCTTTTTGCCTAGATAATAGAAATTAGAGAGAGAATATTTGTAACACTTGTATTCACACCTGGCCTCAAACTCTAATCAAACTATTTCCATTCATGACTCCACACCGGGTTTCATCACAATAAGGAACCCCAGTGCCACCTCACCATCTCAATACACATTCATTGCTGACTTGGGCTCACATCTGAACCTATTGTCAATAGACACTTCGTGTTAGCTCCTCTCTAAAGTTCCCCCAAGTGTATAAAATGTAATAAGTTTGTTTGTCAACTAGTTGTAAATTATGAATTGTCATGGGAATGATCTTAATGGGTTTTTTTTATTATATTTAATACAAGGAGACGTACGGGAGGGGAAAAAAGAGGGGTAGGGACTTCTTGCATGGAACGTGAATATTTAATAATTGCAGCACAATTTGATACACATCACAATTTTGAATTTTGATTGAGGATAATAATTAATTGAATATCAAAGGGATCATAATCAATATATCAATTTTAAAATATTTAGCATGGGCTAAGAATAAGTGGGATGAATTCAAAATACTCTTTCAAGTTTCAATAGTCCTTTCCCTAATTAATTTTCAAAAATCCTGTATATTGACATCCATGGAAAAATTCGGGTCTCCTTAATACATAAGGAAAGTGAAATTTATCCTAGTTTTTCAAGACAAATTACAACGAGAAAAAAAGTTGTAAACAAACAAAACTAACGTAAAACGTTCCTATTCCTTCCAAAACTCATAAATTAATTAACCCTTATGCCCTATATATATATATATATATAGACACACAAACACACACAAATAAACAAATACATCAAATCCCTCTTCCTCTATTAAAAAAATAAAGACAGAGAGAATTATTATGGGTTCGATACACATGTTTGATAGAAGTAAGATGGAGAAGAGGCAACAGTTCTTGAGAAGCTACAAGTTCAGTAGGAAGCAAAGTGTTGCAGAAAATATCTACAAATCTTTCTTTAAACTGAAGAAACTTGTGGTTTTGAGGCAACGTACAACAACAAGGTCAAGGAAGATGAAGTGTTCCAAACTCAGAAGTGGGTCGTTTTTCACGAGGGTTAGACAGTTTTTCTCGCCTTTCACATTTTTATGAACTACATACAAATCTTGCCAAGTTTGCAGTAATTCAGCTCCATGGATGTTATTCTTTATCCACATTATTGTTTGCTATTATTTATTTATTTATTTAGAACTAAAGGTGAGTTGGGATTTTGGAACAAAAAGAGGGGACAATAAATTTGTAAATTTCAATATTTGGTAAACTTCATCTGTTTTTCCTAAAGGTCTATTGGAATTTTTCTAACTTCTTTTTTGCCATGGTGGGATAAGGATATGAATATAATTATATAATGCTAAAGTTAAACATGGCTTCCTCGAGAAATTATATAAAGAAATTCCTTATAACCCCATCAGCTCAATTCTTCATAGAATTTTCTCAGTTCTAACAGGGGAACTTTTTAGATCGAATGATCTTGACATGATATTTCAAAACTAGTACCAATCCAAGCAGTTTCATGAATAAAATTTGACGAGTCTATATCATTAACTTAAGAATTGTTGCTTTGAAGTTTGCACTCTTCAGTTAGGGTGTAGTTAGAAGATGGTAGAAAGGATAGCCAAAACTTAACGACCCTTAATTGAAACACTAATTTTTTTTTTTTTTTGGGGTTAATTTTTCGAAAGGTTTTAAAAGGACTTTTTTGAAAACAGGGTAGCCGTGGAAGAGGACAGCTACCGCACCTCTGCCCCTGTGGCTTTAGTATTTTCTGTTTTGTCTCCGGACTTCCTGTACAGGAAAGAAAGTAGAAACGCTTGCAAGTAATTTTTTATACAAATTGAAGGACGGATTATTATGTTGATTAATTACCGTCAAAAATAAAATTTGATTTAAATTCTAAACAATGGTAATAAATAAATAATAAAGTTATTACGTGCTTAATCCTTCATAAGGAGACAAGGAAATTTCATGTAACAGATCGAAGACGAATTCAAATTCATTATATATTCATTCATGTTTCATCATCATATTATTATATCATGCATATATTTTTACTTTTTTTAATTTAATGAAATAATAATAAAATTAGTTATAGTGTAATTGGACTCTTCTTGCGAAATAATTTAATTAGGCTATCCGTATTTACTAATTATTATTATATAAAAAATTATTATCGTGTAATAAGAAAATAAAATAAAATTTCTATGTAAAGAAAGATCCTTCCTTTGAAAAGATTGATTGTTAATTTTTTCGTGTGGAAGTATATTAATTAATATAGGGGAAAATTACTTTTAATTATTATTATTATTTGACAATAGAAATCTTATTCATTACTTGCATAGGATAAAGGTACATCGGTAATCAATGGGGGATAATCCCCTTCTCACACATAGAACCAACAGCCCTTATCAATCGGTGAGCTACTTGATTTGCAGATCTACGAACACAAGAGAATGTAATGTTCATAATCTCATTACATAATTTACGGCAATCTTCAATAATAAGTCGATGGAGACAAATCGAGAGCTACACTTTGAAGCGCGATATGCACAAGTTGAGCATCCATCTCAATAATTATGTTGTCCAAAGCTAACTCTTTGATCCACGTAAACTTTACTATTATTAATTAATGATTAAAAATTGGTAAATAATAAAATGGTTGAAATACTTACTATGATCATTTAAGTCGTTCTATTAAAAAAAAAAGGATAATTTAATAATAATAATAATAATTATTATTATTATTATTATTAGTTATATGTAAGATTTATTCATGAACCAAAAATATTTTAAAAATTTAGAAACGTTGTAGTAGTAGTAGTATTCTATATATTAATAATAAGATAAGTTTGTCTGGCATAATTTTTCCCGCCAATGGTCTGGTTTCATAAGGATTCTGATAATGTCACTAATAATGACGTCATCTGTGAAATTATATATATTTTTTATTTTTTTCCTAAATTATCTTCTTCATTATATCTTCTTTATCTTTTCCTTTTTGAAATTTATACTGATCCACTATGTCTTCTAATTTCTGTTAGAAATATTATAATAAACATTTAAATTTTTTAAGCATGAATCAACAATTCTTGAATTAATTCTTTAAAAAAAAAAACAATTCTTGAATTAACCTATTTTACATATTTTAAATTTATGAAAAGCTAAATTTGACAAACTATAATTTGATTGGTTTTGTTAGTTTTTTCTTTTTTTCCTGGGAAAGTAAGAATAGTTATATAAATTGTACATTGTTATTTCGTGAAAATTAATTAATCATACTTATATTATATTTTTTGGAAATTTAATAGAAAATTGATTGCTAATTCTATATTATCATTTTTTAAAGTATAGTCTTTTTAATATTTATTTTTTATTATAAATAATTAGGAATACAATCAAAATAAAACTTTCTTCCTTCAATAACCAAAAAAAAAAAAAAATCCAAGTTTAGCATTATACTGCGAAAATGATTGGGACGTCCTCTTTCTTTTCTGCCCTAAATTTTTTTAATTTATGTTGTTATGTCCGTGCAATGCACGGGGTGAAAAATCTAGTAATAATAATAATAATTTCAAAGCAACAAAATTGAACAACAACTAATGTCAATTTAATATCATTTGACCATACTAGGAAATAAGAGCATCTCCAAATACTTGGGCCAATCGATTACATCTACAATACTACTCTAAAGGAGAGAAATGAGATAAACGATGAAGGTCCATGTGAGCGATGAGAGAGAGAGATAGAGACAAAAGAGAGTGAAAGGATATTCCTGTAGTCAACTGTCAAACCCTCTAGTAAACCATTTTTGCCTTCTTTTAAAATATTTTAGTATTTTCTTGAATGCCACATGGACAACAAGAAAAATGTGACCTAGAGCTTGTGGTGTCTCTGACATAGAGACACTAATGTGCAGACAAAAATGTAAAGAACGATAATTCAATTTACTAATTCGTTGAATTCAAGAGAATTACCGAATTGTAAATGATATAATGACTTCTCACAGAAAAGTCTTGTTTATTTAATCAAAATCCAACAAACTCTAATAATGAAAACAAGAGTTTAAACAGTGTTCTACTATTTTAGACACCAAGTTAGAAGTAGAAGGATGAAAATAAAATAAACTATAATTAAAAGGACTTGAATGAATAACGAAATAAAACAAGGACTTTAATAAGGCGCCCACACGCTCTATGCAAAGTCTGTTACTTGAAAAGTCTTCAAGGTTTGCCTCGATCTAGGCTTCCCGATATGCTAACACTTGTTCTTGGATTCCATCATCCTCCCGGGGATCAAGAAGATTCACCCTTGATTCGTGTGGCGTTATACTTATCCGGCATCTCGAAACTGCAGCTGAGTTAGTAATAAAGCAAGGTAACCTCTTGATTGACTCAAATATGCCCATGAATCTAAAGTGTTAAACATGACTATTTTTTTTATACAGTGGGATTGTATATTTTTTATTTTAATTTTCAAACTATTTTCTAAATAAAATAATAGACAATTCGTGTTCTTCCTTTTCATGTATAGGCATGAAACGACAAAAGGCAATATTACATTAAATTTCTTAAAAAGTTCTATAATATTACTTGAAGAATGATCATTGAGTGAAGAATTCCTCCCAAATCTCAGTAAATACCTCCAGAATAACTGGATGATGCTGCTGTGAATTTAGAGAGAGAAAGCAATGCAAAAGGTGCTCCATTTCCATAGCCTCAAACATGATCTGCTTCTCAATTATCATTTCTAACATTGATTTCTTGAAATCCTTATAAGGGTTCATAGACCTCTTCACAACGGCGAAGCTCTCACTCACCTTCCCCTTTGTCATGTTCATGCAGCAGCAGGGCATTATCCTCCCCAAACCCGACTCCTTCTCCGGATTATTTGTCCCTTTCATGCCATGTTTTGGTCTTTGAAGCTTTCCGTTCTTCATGCTCCGGTTCTTTTTCTTGTTCTCATCTAGTGATGGTACCGAATAGCCTGCATCAGAGGATCATCATAAAACAACTGCTCAATCGTTAAGAGTTCAAATTAATCGCTGGGAGACATAAGTTCTAGGGGCCAGTAGGGATGAGTAATGATGCACACAATAATCCCATGTATCAAAAACGAATGAAATTAAGGGCAAAATGAATAGAGTACTCAATGATCATTTAAGTCTTGTGTGTTACCTTAAATAAATTTACGAAATATAGGCATGTATGTCAAGTTGTCACCTTCTTTGTACTATAAGAGCATATCTAATGCATAGTCATAGTCATAGAATAAATTAACAATTAATTAAAAAATGCTTATTTGGCAATAACATTCTCCATGACAATGTCAAGCATTAATTTATCCAATCAAAAATTTTCTCTCCCTTTCTTTTTTTTTTTTTCAAAATTCCTAATAATAACTTAATAAATATACAATGTTGACATTATAGCGTTGGCGGATTTTTTGAATATAATGTCAATATTCTTTGACACATATACACTTAACACATTCCACTTTGACTTTGCATTAAAGATGCTCTAAATTTAATCGATAGGTCTGTCATAGAATTAGAATATAGTTCTGTGGAACTGGAATCAAGATATGACGGGACTGAATGTTGACATGCAGCAATGATAGAGTGGAAGATGTGTCAGTATACTGCTTTCTTGTAGTGAAATATGATGACCTTAAGATGAAATTGTACGTGGAAGAATTAAATTCACGCAAAAAATTTTGGATTAGAGAGAGTGAGAATTCAAAGGATGGAGAATCTTGGACGTCAGATCGGGAGAGAACAGACAAGACAGATATACTTTTAGCCGTTCTATATGTAGGGAAGACAACCTCCTTTACGATGATGACTCGAGTTTCATTTACGGTATATAAAGCCAAAAATTAGTTTTTGCACTCACCGCCGTGAATAAAATTAGGTTTTGATTCCTCCATTTGTTTTTTCTTCTTTTTTCCAGTACTTGATGGAGGTACAACACTCCAAGTATTACTGATGTTATTATTAGAGCCGCCGAAAATCTGATGATCACTACCATCTTTCTTGTACTGATCCGGTGCTGTACTGATGCAAGTTGTCAATCGACACCCACAATCAAGCGGATTGATCTTTGAATATCCCACAAAATTACCATCATGATTTGGCGTGGACGGTGGAGGATTAGGAATGATCCCCGGATAAGCAATGTCGAATGCCTTAGAATTTACACGGGAGAGAGTTTTAGACAATGGAGTTGCTGGCAATGAAGAAGGATTTCTTGAACGACATAATTGGAAGGAAAGAAAAGAGAGTCTAAACTTGGGATATTTGGCCATATTGAATCTTGATATCATGCATCAATGATGCACATCGTTATATATATATATATATATATACACACACATATATACATATAGTCTAGAGAGAGCTAAAATTAAAAAGAAATAATAATTAATTAATATAGATCACAAGATCTCTGAATTGATCAAAGGCTCAATGAAAATTGTTTAAAATTTGGACGATTGTGCCGGTTAGCGAACTCATTTTTTTTCTCTTGAAATATAAGACCGAAAATGAGTTGATTCATGTGTAGTATAAGAAGTGAGCGTTGTAAGAAATGTCTATCATGAACATCTGGTCACTCCTCGTCGCGTTGTTTAGAATTCAAAATTATCATTTCTTCATCATTCAATTCTCTTCTTCAATACTTTAGGTTTCTTCAAAGAAAATACTTTGCAAGTTAATTCATGAGCATATTATATATATATATATATATTTATATATATATATATGGCTTTCAAACTCTCTCAGAGGAGAACACAAATCTATATCTATTTTACAAAAAGAAGAATTGGGTCCGGCTCAAAGTTATACCTAAATTAAAGTCACGCCCTCAATTTTCCAACAAACAATACCCATGACGGTACTTGAGAAACTAGACGTATAATTGACAAATTTGACCTATGATCAACATCAAAACCCTGGAGCCGGATTGCCGAGTATGACCAAGTACTTGAACTCAACATTCCTTCATGTATTTAAAAAAAAAAAAAATGGCCATCATTTTCAATACATATAAGATTGAATTGAAAAGGTACTAATTAATTAATGAAGAGAATGTTTATAAAGGCCGGCTAGATATATCATATATTCTTGATCAGTACAGCACATTTGGTAATTTGTTTAATTAATTGTCTGAACAAATCCGAGGATTAATTCTAGTTTATATATAATATATATCCTCAAAGCAACATCAAAATTCCTCTGAGGTTATCATTATTAGCTGCCTACAGATATATGTTCATGGAAGAAGTCGTCTTGAATCTTTTTTAGTAGTATTTTATATATATATATATATATAATCTTTAGCTATAAGTAACTATAAATAAATATAGTTTAGATCAATATTTCCATTGACATTGGATTTTGATTAGGTCGAAAAGTCAGCAAGGAAGTGAAATTTAGATATCGCAAAGACAACTTCAAAGTGGTTTCCCGGTTTCGAGCTAAGATTCGAATTTGGAAAACAACAAGGGTTTGGTTGTATTTCTCCATATATTGGCAAATGGCAAAAGTGCCAAAATGTAGAATGATTAATCATTTGGGTTCTCTTCCCCTCGATTTATAGGCAATTGATAAGGCGAGGGGCAGTTAACATAGTACAATAGTATCAAGGATTCTCAACTCGCAACTCCTTGTATCTCAACTCTCAGCTTCTTGTACAATACTTGCATGTTCTAGAGTTGTATTGTACTTTAGATTGGACAATTTCTCATCATTCTAATATTTGAATACATTTAAAGTGTTATTCTCATATCAAGTCCTCATTTGCCCCAATCCATCTGTTGATCAGGGCCGTTTATGACATTATAGAGGCCGTAAATTTTGTATTATGGGCCCTCTAACAATACACAATGCTGAATTTTGGGTCTTACTAACTTTTCTTTCTTTATTTTTATTTTTTTTTTGTTTTTGAGGAAATTAAAGGATTTACACCATTTTTTTATTTATATTTCAATAATACACACCCCACACAGTGTCCTAGAAAGCGTGAGGCGCGAAAAAGCGTCAAAGCAAAGCATTGAGCTTATGTGCACCTAAGCATACCAATGCGAGATAAAAGCGCAACCAATGCGTGATAAAACCCAAAGCATGACGAAGCGTAGAGTTCAAACTTCAAGCGTAGGAGCCATCTAAGCGTCGCATATGCAAGCTTTTTAAAATATTGACCCCACACATAAAATATTTGTTATTCTACCATATTTAATTATACTTATACCACATTTTTTCTCTCTTTTTTTTTGTTTCTTTAATTTTTTATTATTATTTATTTTTATTTTTATATTAGTTTTTCAATTTCCGCATTAGAATTCCATAACTGTAACTGATTTTTCTTAATTAATATGATTATTATAATGGATTAATCGCTTTTTTTAATTTTGAAAAACTTGATTCCCCTGTACTCTTGTTGATAATTTTTTTATTTTTGAATTTGATCACAATTTGATTTCTTCCCCTAAATTATGGATGGTAACAATTTCAGTCATAATTATTCTTTCTATCATTCTCTCTATCTAGTAATAAAAATCTTAAAAACAAAAAAACACATTGTAAAGCAAAAAAAAATCGTATAAAGAACCGAAAATCATTAAAAAAAGGAAAAAAAGAATGGTAACAACAACACAAAAAAAAAAGAAAATTCATGTTAAATTTAAAAGAAAAATAATGGTAACAAATACCTCAAAGAAAAAAATTCACCAAGGTGACAAATGTTAGTGATAACAATTGAAAAAAAGAACATGGTAACAAATGGAAAAACAAAATACAAAAAACCATGGTAGCACCATAATTATTCTCTCCATCATTGAATTTGAAACTATTTTTACTTGTTATCTCTTGTTTTTTTTGTTACATAAGAAGTAATCAAGATTTATCAGATTTATTAGGATTAGGATTCTTATAATTGAAATTAGATTTGAATGTTTGCATGATTCCAGGGAAATAATGTTACCCATACGTTTCCTTTTTTTAATACTCGATTTCATTTTTTTTAATTCGTGTTTATATATTTTATTTCCCTTTATTTTCCTTTATTTATTTTTTTTTTTTTTTGAGGAGTGTTTTTGCAATGTAATATTCTACATTTGCAATATGTTTCGATATAGACGCAAGCATAAAATGCATGTTAAAAGGTACACCTTTCATGTAAAGAACCCTTTTTTTAAAAAAGAAATTTAAATGGGTCTTCAACTTCATCTTTTAGGGGCCTTAGACGGTGTTTAGAAGGTCTAGTCTCAGGCACACTACTGCTCTTGATTAGTTCTTGAGTGGCTCTAATTGATCACTGCTATTGACAGCCCTTCGAGAGTCCTTGTTATGGCACTTTTCTTCTAATTCGACGCCTCTCACGTATTCCCTTTGCAGCCCTTGTTAAGCTCTTGATTGTGCACCTCCTTTTCCAAATTAATTACCGCCTCTCAAGAAACCCTTGTCCAGTCCTTGTTTAGCCCTCAATCGTACGGTCCAACTCTTCAACAAAATTAAACCAGCTCTTGACAGCCATGGTCGAGGTCCAGTTCCTTTAATTGACATGTACTTATTCAGCCCCGGTTGAGGCTACCCTCACAACAATTTCCATTATTATTATTATTATTATTATTATTATTATTATTATTATTATTATTATTATTATTATTATAAACCTTAAAATGATATAGCAAGATATTAACAGAAATAGTGCAAATTAAATACTACAGACAAATATAAGTAAATTTAGCGAATTTCAATTTATGAAAGGTTATAAAATTTGAGGACTTATTATACAAATTTCAAGAAAGAAAAAATAGAAAAGAAAAAAAGAAGAAGAAACAATAGTTGAGATATGAACCCATGACCTCAAGCTAAAAGTTTATTTTCACTTCAGATTTTGGGTCTAAGAAAGTAGACTCACAGACAAGATTCATATGATCTAACAGTTTCTTAGTTAGTTCCTAAACCTTTAATTAAATGGTCGATTCCTCATCCCTACAATCATTTTGTAATATCAAAAAAGAAAGTTGACTCTCTCCAAACATAGCTAGATCGATATATATGATTTATTTCATTACATATACATCGAGAAATGATATAAGGCACCAAATGTACAGAGACACTATAATAATGCCATACGCCTATGCTACGTGCGTAGATGCACCTCACATGAGGAATCCACATGTATCTAAACACACATGACGTACAATATCTTAACACACCATATGGGCATATGACACCAAAATTAATAGTTTTATACATCTGGTGTCTTATTATTTCTCCATATATATCCACTTCATTTATCACGATTTAATATTATATACTAGTGATAAATAAGATAGTCCATGATAATTGATTGATACTACAATTTACATAGACGACATCACAACTACCCGTGCCAACACAAGCTTACTAGTCGAGAACTTGACCAAATCTCAATCAAAATATAAATCCTGTCACAACATACTTCTCTGATCAATCAAGTGATGATGATCAATGACAATGATATATAAATTCGATTTGCACACTTGATTAAATGATTTATTTGGGGATAGAATTTGATTCTTCCAACAAATATAAGCCTGCTAAAATCGTGCCCACACGACACCTAAAACCAAGGAACACCCTAGGCACCCACCCCACTTCCCACCTCTCTAATTTTGCAAAACTTTCCCAATGTTCCCAATGCAACATTCATAGCAGTCACCATCCCCCATCCAAACCTTGGAAACTTTTAGGGGGTGAAAAGAAGAAGAAGGCTTTCATTCATGTTCGACGTCGACGTCGCGATTTAACGACTCGATCAAGAATAAGGCCTTTGTTGTTCTTCTTTCTTTCCTCTTTATTTCTTGTTTTTTTTTTTTCAAGGTGGGGTGAAATGCATATGATTCATTCTATGAGGAAATGGTGTCCAAATTTGGACAAGGAAAATGGGCTGGAGACGGTGTTGGAGGTGCCGATACCGGAGGAAATGTTCACCAAAATGGGGAGCAATGCCAACTTGCGGTGGAGGACGATGCGGAATTTTATGAAGGCTCAACGAGCTATTGATAGATCAGCCGCCCAACCTGCGGCAACGACGGTGGCTGGGAATGATCAGTTTATGTTGTTTCTCAAACTTGTTGGATCAGCTTTCATACCATATCAGGTTCAAACTGACCGTGCAGTCACCTTGCGTATAAAAGATGGTTCCATTGTAAGCCTACCCAGATCCATTTTTCTTTTGTTTTTTCTTATGTAAGGTTAAGTCGCATTCAGTGTTCTAAATAGTTTGCCTTCCTCTCGTTTAAATAAGCTTGAAGTTTGATTTTACTACTTATTCACACTTTTAAAAAGTTTGAAACTTCATCTCGACACTTTGTCATGCATGCTTAACACTATTTAGAACCCCAGTCGATCATATGTTTCATATCTAATAAGTTTATATAGAAGTGCATGTTCTTTTATGTTTAGTATGGATTATTATCAGTAAGAGTAACGATCAAGAGCCTACGACAGGCTTCATGAGGGGCCCACTCTAGAGGGATCCAACCGTGGGCTTGGGAGCAAGAACTAGACAGGATGGGGGACAAGTGGCAGCGAAGGCGCAACTTAATTTGTTCAATTGGCAATGAGGCCAAGTCTCGGGCTCTCTTAGAGCATCTTCAACGCTTACAGTCCATTGATATTGATGTGGCGTGAAATAGAAAGCTTTTTAAATGATGTGACCAATGTCCATTGAATGGAATAAAGACAATCTAGCTAACCAGTCCAATGCATGATGTTCAAACCTATTTGAAATAGCCATCTTGTCAGGAAAAGAAACATTAAAGAATTAGAGACAATTTCTCCTCAAAAATTTTCTACTGTTTTTCCCCAATCTACCACGGCATTGGAGATGCTCTTATACAGCTCGAAGTGGGCTCTTGATCATTTTCATCATTTGGAAATGGTAATGACGCCATATCATGTAACTTTTTGTCTTGTCAAATCTTCGATAACAATCATAGGTTCTATGCATTAAAAGTCTTTATACATATATTTGTTTTTCTATATCCATATTCAAAATTACTATCAACCCTTAAAATTTCAGTACCATTGTGTCCTATGCTAAAAATGAATGCCACTCTCTAGATCCTCTGTTTGATTTTCCTAATAGTTTGACAGTCATTCTTCTTAAAGCCTAGGGTCATTTTCTATCAAATCCACATCCCTTAACTTTGGGGAAAGTACTAAGAGG
>CAVNYN010204954.1:0-31968 GCA_963692815.1 Nyctanthes arbor-tristis
GTTTAGGCAGAGTTACTTGGTTTATTGGGGTTTAACCCTTTTTTGTTCTTTATTTCCTTCCAAACATGTCTGCAAACAATCTGCATGCATTTACTCTTAAAGATGCATAAGATAAATGTTATTATATAAAATTGTAATTGCATAAGAAAACCAGAAAATAATAATCAATGTACCGGTTGAAATGTTTGTAATGAAGTGAAGATATATGTACAAAAGTTGATGTTTCTTGAATTACGCCATTTGACTAAAATTCAATTTTTTTTGCTATAGTAATTAATAAACGTTCCAGCATTTATTCATCAGTACTATCTATGTTTCTCAAGTTGAGTTGAGAAATTATGATATGCACAGAAAAGGGCTTGTAGAAACATATGAATCAAAAAGAGTTGCATCAGGTTGGGACAGCTGAAATTTCCAGCAACGCCGTGAATGATTCTTCTTCTTTTTCCTCTTCTTCTTAAATTGGGTAGTCCAGAAAATATATAATGGCAACCACTTGAATCCTAACTATATATAAATGGCTTATTGCAATTCCCACTATTCATCCAATGTTGGTACAACATTTGTAGCACGAAGTACTCCAGGAAGACATTTTTCTAATTGCCAATTTTACCCCCTCACCCGTTTTCACTTTCAGCTTCGTGTAGAAATCAAAAACCACACGCAAACAATCTCTCCCTAAACTCTTTTCCTCCACCGCCGACGTTGTTGAAGGTCTAGACACGCACAAAAATCGCCGTTGTCACTAAGAAATTGCACCACCTTGAATTAGATAGCCTTGGGGATTTCAGATCGGAAGAGCGTCGTGTAGGTCTCTAACTACCAATATTATATAATCAATGGTTGCGTTCGCGTAAGTTTTGTTTCCTGTCTACACAATTCATTGACCCTAATACAAAGCTCAAGCTTTTTTCATAGCCCATAATTGTAAGTAAGCTTTGGGTTTTCGATTCAACCGGGTTAGTGCTAGCACCAGAGTTTCGAAATGGACGTGGCAAAATGTTAAAAGGTATTGGGTAAAGTTTTCTTTTAAGATAATTTATTTAATTTCTTTATGATTTTTCCTCAAAATGTAAACAGCTTGACCGCTTCTACAATTTCTTTCCTTTTTTCTAATGTGTCTAATTTACCTGTTAATCATTCGGTTTTTGTTTGACTCTTTGCCTGTTTTATGTGGCGGTTTTGCTCTTATTTGGCTGGTGTTATATGATTTATATTTATAGCATTTTCTATAATTGGATTAGCCATTTTGTGTTGTAAATATGTTGTTCTGTTGCGATGGATCCCTCTGCCAGTATTACTTTTGTTTTACTTATTTGCTAATATGGAAATTTATGGTTAATGGCAACTTTGAGGTCGAAAACGGGGGTGACAAAAACCTGTAATTGTGAACTGGGGAATATTAAGCAATGAGCACCGGTCTTTGATGTGTTTCTTTAAAATTCACAACAGAGACTACTCTAATGATTTGGAAACTAGAGGATGTTTCTTCAGTGGTAGCATCTCATTTATCTGGCTTATCTGCTAACACCAGCCATCTCTTTCCTAATTTTTCACTGACCTTGAAAATCCTAATGATTTAAAGATGCTTAAATAGCTTGTGATAGTAACTTTGAGTAACTCTCAATGTAGAAGTCTGGGTCATAATTATCTTTCGTTATCAATATTGATCTTTCGGAGATATTTCTTGAATGGGCTTTAGTGAGACATGATTTCATTTACACCAGTGTCTTTTAATTATTTCCCTATTTATTTATTTATTTTTATATGTGATAGATTTGTTCTATAAACTCGGAAGCAAATTGAAAAACTATCTTTTACAATAGAAGAAAGCAAGTTCTTGAAAATCCAATATTCTAATAGAAGATAAGCTATTTTCTATCTTATCCATATTGACGTTAAGCTATTTTCTATCTTATTCATATTGACGATTAAGAAACTGCTTGCATGTTTCATTTTGAGCACAATTTGAAATGAGCAACTTTTTCTTATTGTTTATCTTTTAAACAGATATAACTTCTTTAGTTATATGCTAGAAGTCGTATCAAGAATCAGAGAATGAGGTAACATGGCTAAATTTGGTAAGCATGACCTTTCCCCCATTTTAAGTTACATGTGAAGTGTAATTTTGTGTAATATATTCCAAATTTTGTAAGCAGCTAAGCTTGCATTTTTTGTTTCTCTAAGCATTATTTCTTTCGCCATAGGAGATCTCAAATTATAAGATTGAAAGCCTTAAGGAAATCTCCAAAGTTAGCTTAGAAGATCATAGATAACCGGTATAAAGAGCATCGGTTCTGTTAAGAAAGATTCTAATACTTTCAAGGATATGAGACAGTGATGCTTTGGTTTTAAAATTAACAAATAGTTGTAATTATGAGACTTATATTCCGTAATAATTTTCTCATAATTTGACTTTATATACTATTGAAATTTTAGGGATAATTTAGAATATTATCTAATGTTTTTCATTACAAGGGCTAAACATCTAAGGTAACAAATATTTTTTTTTAATTTTTTTATTCCAATACTGGAGCATAAGCCAAGAACTCCATTTCTAGGGTCCGTTTATTATAGTTGCTTGTGCACTTTCAAATAACCCTATATGTTATTAGTTGTTTGTGCACATGATGGATCATACTTTCTATTTTTAGATAATTATTTTTGTTTGTTTCTTCACTGTATTTTCATTTGTGATATTTGAATCTTAATTTTGAATTTGTCTGCATGGCTAGAATGAAAAAAGTGAAAACAAACCCAATGATGGCAAGTTTGAATGATTATTTGGGATTTTTCCATACCTGTGGCAATGATTCAACATAGTGTTTGGTACATATTGATTGGAAACACCTGTTGAGGTTCATATGTGAGAAGCGTGCCCTTTTGTAATAGTTCCTGTCTGTAAATTTGGGCTTTCATTCTCCTTCCATCGTTTCTTCTCTCTTGCAGGCCGACAAGTCTTCCTTCTTTGCAGACAACTAATGCTATAGCAATGAATTATGCTTGTAATTAAAGAGACAATTGTGATAGTGAAGAAATCAAAAGGCCAGAAAATTTCTTACCTATGGTTTGGGGTTTTCCGGGTTTGACCTTGGAAGAGTAGGGGAGATGATCCCATTTTCGTGAGTTTTTTTTTTTTTTTCACCTTTTCCTTCCCCATCTCTCTCAGCTATTAATTTTAGCGGAGCTTTTCGTATGTGTTCCTGTCAATTTTTGGAGTAGTAAATTTTTTATGTGTTAGAATGTGAAAGTTTATTGTCAATTTTTAACGACTTGAAGTTGTGACCGAAATTTGTTCATTTTTGTGGAACATGATATGGGAATTTGAATAAAGAGATTGTGGCTGCTAAGTACAAACATAGAAACCTTAAGTTGATATTTGATATGAGTATTTTTCTGTCCTTTTTTTTTTAAAATTAGGTGATTCTTTAAATTTACTTGATGATTTAGGGGATATATGTTCCCTATAAAATGAGTTATAAAATGAATGACGCACTGGTGTTTTTGGGTAACTAATGCTTTGGTCATTTTTCCTATCACTGCCAACTAATTGTATTATATAATCACTATGATAGCACCTTGATCAGAAATGTTAAGATTTATGATGATGCTGACTTTAAAATTGGCGGCTGCACGTTGTGTCCAAGTAAGCAGGTCTATATTAACTATTTTACATCTTTTCCTTTTAATTATTAATCTTGGGCTTTATTCTAATCGACTTTTTGAAGCTTCTGTAAGCTTAATTTGATGTAAGTTTATTTGCTTAATCATTTTCAATAATGATATTCAAATGTTGGAAATAATGTTTTTGATGTTTTCAGTTTATCAACTACTATGATGAATTATTAATGCACCTAATGCACTTTTAAGCCTCAATTTTATTTAGTGCTTCCATGATTAGAGGAGAATTTCTGTGTGCTTAGATGAAGGATTTATCAACATAATGTTATTCAAGTTAGCCTATCTATTGTTATGCGTATATCTATTTCAGTTGCTAAAAATAGGCATTTTTTCCTTATAAAATTATATAATTATACAAACTATCTATTTCATTTTTTAACTTTTCTTGTTTCAATAAAGAGAGTGGCGTAAAGAATATGAAGAATAAAAGCAAGAAGGCAATTCTGGTGGGCATGTCTTTATTCTTATTTAGTCATATGCATTTGTGTAATATGAGTATACCACAAAACTTTCTTCTTTTCTTGATTACTTTTTCAGTATAGTAGCACTCCCAATTCAATGGTAAGCCTTTCTGGAATTTCCAACCTTAAGGCAGAAGATCATAGATCACGAGGTGCATTGGGACCATTGAGGACTCTGATCCTTTCAAGGAGATATAAGAAAATTAATTTCTGAATTTAGAAAAAGGAGAATCATGTATATAAGAGTAATGTCAATTTATAACCACCTTGAAATTTTTAAAAATGCATTTTCTGGATGGATCCTGCCAAATAATGAAAATGGTGACTTATTATCAAGATGGCACTTAAGATATTTGCATAAACTTCAAGTATTTTGCTTGACATTATACTACTTCAAATGAAGTTACTGACATTTTTTTAAAAAGTTGATGGATTTGAATGTGTTTTGTGGTTAGGAGTTTTTGAAATCACAATAAAAGATTGTGAGAAACTATGTGCTTGAGGATTGTTTGCTTCCATTCTTTATTATTATTGTAAATTTTAGATCTCTGTTGTATCGGTTGAGAAATTTTGATAGACTGGCGAGAACTATTATGCAAGAAATAAAATGTTCAAGTTTTAGTCCAATTGCTCTAATCTTTTTCTCTATCTCATATGCATATTTCACTCGAGGAGGTAGATAAAACCTTGGAATTGCATTTCGTAGAGGCTATAGTTCGTCAAATCATGGTATGTATTAAGTCATTGGATATGAAAATGCTCCAATTGCAAGATATAGAAGGTTGCTATAACTCATTGAGCATGATAAATGCTCCAATTGCAAGAAGATGTAGAAGGTTTCCAAAGAGTCAATCGGCGAAACCTTTCCATCATTCAACAATGGTATTGAATAAAAGAATAACTCTTAAAGGTTTATGGCTTGTAAATATTTGTGTTCATAATCATGTATAGATTACATTTACTTATGGGTTTTTAGATTTCAATGCATTGACTTTTCTAATTCTATATATTACCTACATTGTCCATATATAGGTTCTAAATCTAATTAAAGAACAAATTTTATTTTACATTTTAGACCGTTCGTTTGTCTAATTTTGCACAAAATAAAAGTATAATGACGGGCAATATGCGTGCAACGCACGCATGCTCCACTAGTATGTATATATATATATATATTTATTTATTTATTGGCACCAGGTTTCCATTAGCTAGATCGACTCCTGTCTGAAACTCAAAACGCAATAGAAACAAATAGCAAAACTTATACCATTCTAAGGAAGAAGATAGGGTAAAGGACATTTAGGTAGATATATAGGGTGTTGTGTATAAAATTGGGGTAGATATAAAGGGTGTTGTGTATAAAATTGGGGAAATCTCAGTGTATACTTCTAAACTCTTGTTTTCTCCATTTTTAATGTATATATTGTTTTAAATTCTAAAAATACTGTGTATACCGTGTTCTAGAAACATCTCAATTCTTAAACAAAATCCTAAATTCTCTCTCTTTCTTCCTCTCTAGATCTCTCACTATTGAATTCATCGTGCTGTTACAAGGCCTTGATTCTTACTTAGCACTTATTGATTTTAACCTTGTATCCTAAACTCTTTCTCTCTTCCTCTCTAGATCTCTCACTATTGAATTCATCGTGTTGTTGCAAAGCCCTGATTCTTAATTTACACTTATCGATTTTAACCTTGTTGTGGTTGCAACTACATATCTTCTATTTCTAATCACTCAACCTCTTCGTGCTTCACCAATTTGTTTGGGAATGATGAACTGAAATTAGGGCAGAAGAGTAATCATACAATCACCGGCCGTTGCCCTACAAATGTTGTTGAATGTATTGTTCGCCGGTGATGTTTTATATTTGCGTAGATGGGCGACGACGGCAGCAAATATTCCATTAACTTCGTCTAATTTGAAGTTTTAGTTTTCAGCAACAGTAAATTATTCATGTGGTATGAGTTCAAATTTCATACATTAATATAATAATCAAAGGCTTTTTTGCTTTTTGTGTTTCTATATACATCAATTTATAAGTAGAATTTTTGTTCAGATGTAGAAATATTAATTCATTCTCTTTCTCGTTCTACATGAAATTTTGTATATTTTTGTTATCTGATTGAACCACTGGTTAGTTATTTAATTCTTATATTTTCAAGCTTTTTACCAAAGACAATTGACTATAAAAAATGCTTGTAGTTTTTTTTGGGTGACATTTCGAGGTTGTTGTGGTTGATTATGGTGTTGCCTCGTCAATATTTTTGTGAAACATATGTGATAAAAGCCTATTATATATGTAAATAGGGTTTGTTATTTGTTTGAGTGTTGTTAGTAGTATGTTACACGGGTAACAGATCTTGTGACTCGTGTAACATATCTTATTTCACCACTGACATAGTATGTTATACGCATAACATACCTTGTTAGAAGAACATGTAACATAAGTTAGTTCTTTATGTGTGTAACATGTTATGTGTAATAAGGCCTATCGCATGTGTAGTAAAGTATGTTATGTCTATAACAAGTTATGTTATTAAAAAATATATGCTATGTGTGTAGCAAACAATCTATGTTATTAGTGTAACACGGTTTGTTATGTCTATAGTAAGCTATGTTATATATAAAATAAGATGTGTTACGCGTACAACTATATATGATACATGCTAATAATTTATGTTATGTGAATTAATAAGTGTAACATACCATAATGTCAATGTTATGAGTTAAATTTTTATGAGTTAAATTTTTAAGGCTATTGTGTAACAATATCTGTTATGTGTATAGCAATCCATGCATAATAAGCCTTTTTATTTGTGTAAACACGTTATGTTACAAGAATTACATTGTATAATAGACCATGTTACATGAATTAGAACATGTGACAATTTCTATTATATGAATTTAAAAAGAAAAAAGAAATGAAAAAATGAAAAAAAAAATAAAAGAGAGAAAAGAAATAAAAAGGTAATAAAAAAAGTAAAAATAAATATAAAAAATGTGGAATTCTTCAATCTTCATTTGAGAGATATTATTGCCGATATCATAATTAATTGCAATCTCTTCACTCTTTCTATTAATATTTATGACGAAATAAATTATCTAAAGCAATCTAACTTATGTGCATTCTTTTCGGGACAAGAATTCTAGCCATCTCAGAGCCATAGTTCACGAAGATGTTAATATACTTCATACCTGAAAAAACTACATTGTTAGAATAATAGTATAACTTGTTTTATGAATAACATAATTTGTCGCATGAATAACAAGTTGTTACTTGTATTCCAGAATCTATTACAATTAGTAATAACATAGGTTGTTAGAAGAATAACATGTACTGCCACATAAATAACATAACACATATTGCTATATGTATTCCAGGAAGTGTTACACTTGCAATTAATGGCATGTTAGACGAATAACATAACTTGTTAAATGAATAACACAACTTGTTAAATGAATAACACATATTGCTATACGTATTCCAGGTAGTGTTATACTTGCAATTAATGGTATGTCTAGCTTCTTTATTATTAATTAGTATAAAATATGTTGTCACTTGGATAAAATAGGAGTTTTATATATTTTGGAATTGAAAGCTTGTAACAACATATATTGTGCAGGTAGTAAATTTTGCTATATGTAAGTTACATTTATTGATGGTAGTATATCCTACCAGATAAGTGAAAAAAACAATGTTACATTATATCTCTATGTTCAGTGTGGCATATTTATACTAATTTAACGTGCTATGTTATGTGAATAACATACATTGTGCTGAGAATAACATAGTTTGTTTAGTTGTAGCATTTTTTTTAATCAATAACAAATGTTGTTACCTGTAATAACATACTTTGTTACAAAATAACATTCGTTGTATCACTAATAACATTAATAATATAGCATTCTATATAAATTTTCAAGTATGTTTAAAATCAAAAAACCTTACAAGAAATATATTGAAAGAACATTCACCTGAAGAATGTCTACTGTGTGTTTTATACAAAACAGAATAGAATGTTAATTCCTCAAAAGTTGCAATTCTGATAAAATTTTGATGAATCTCTGCAATTTGATGAAGCTAATAATGATGAGTACAACTGTGTGTTTCTGAATTTTTTATCGTACAATTGTTTCTCACCGTACTGAAAATTTTGATGAATCTGTGCAATTATGGAACTTCCCCTATAAAATTTTGTATAGTTGTATGTACAAATAATATTTCTCTAAAAACTATAGTCCGTTTGGCAACCCACTATGGTACTCCTAATTCTCACAATGATAAGTATGTACAACCCAACTATTAAAACAGATAACGCTCCGAGCTCAGAGCCCTATATGTTTCCCTAGAAAATTGCTAGGCATGTATTCCATTTTTATCTGTTTCATAAAGATAGGTCACTTTCTTTTTAGAAGGGAGAGGGGGAAGATAGGTCACTTTTCTTTTAGAAAAAATTGCTAGGTACGTATTCCATTATTGCCCGTCTCATAAAGATAAGTCTAGAGAGAAAATATATATTTATATATATATATATATACACACACACACACACACCCTTGTTTATTGTGCATTGTTATTAACAAAATGAAAGGCTAATTTACATCTAATGTCTCCAACCTTTCAATTATTTATGGATCACGTCCCCAACCTTTAATTTTTCTTCTGTGGGTCATCAACTTTTTAAGAAATCCCCAGTTTAGTCCCTAGTGACAAAAGTCATCAATTTCGTCCATTAAGTCAGAGGCATTTATAGTAAAATATAAAAAATAAATATATTAATTTTAAAAAATATATTTAAAAAAAAAGAAAGAAAACTCCCCCCCATGTGCTGCCGGAAACGGGGGCCTCTTCCCTCAGTTTTTTTCTTTTTTTTTTAAATTGAAATATTTATTTTTATATTTTACCAAAAATGCCCCTGACTTAACGGACGAAATTGACGATTTCTGCTACTAGAGACTAAATTAGGGATTTCTTAAAAGGTTGAAGAGCCACAAAAGGAAAATTAGAGGTTAGGGACGTTAGGTGTAAATTACCCAAAATAAAATTATTAAAGTGAAATAATCAGCCAAAAAAAAGGAATATTAGGAATATGCACATATGAAATAATCAATTAAAAAAATGGAATATTAGGAATATGCACATAAACTTTCTTTTTTTAATATAACATTAATTACACTTTTATTAATCTGAAAATAGGAGCAAAACTATCTTTGTGTGACGGATGGAATATTTTCTTATGATTTGTTGAAAAAAATACGTGTTTAAGGGCCTCAATTTAACAATAAATTAAATTTCTTAAATCTATATCTATCGATTCTTAACAAACCACGTTGTTTTTACCATCTCTCATATGTGTATTGTACGATTGTAAAAGATCATTTGTAAAATTCCCTACGCATAGCATGACTCTTATCAGGAAAATCAAGTTCTTATTGTTAACAAGTTGAAAAAATAACCCAAAAACTTGAAACATGCTATAGACATGACTAGTTTTGCATATTTTGCTCTTCCGATCTCGGTGATAGAGTCACCTAGTGTATTTTGCACATGAAATCTTATGTGTGTTCATTGGCTCACATATAATGACACGCCCCCGTTATTTGGCAATATATTATTAAGTTGTTTCTTGTTACGATGGCGGAAGCTCTTAATTTATTAAAAAAAAGATCGGAAGAGCTAACATGGGACGAGATATTCGACTTCAATAAGTGCTTAAATTTCATGAAACTCATTGTGATACTTCTTTTAAATTTCTCTACTTTACTTAGTATTATACTAAAAGAATGGCTTACTAAATTCTCTTGTTTGGTGAGAACTATTTAAATCAATTTGATTGTATGACTCATGAATGGTTTTGCTTGTCTAAAGTATATACAAAACTAAGCTTGTCAAGAGTGAATATAAAAGTAAGTATATACAATCAATTACATAAAAATCATTTTATTGATTACTAGCCGAACAAAGGATTGGGGAGTTTCTACATGGAAAATGAGTCCCCCAATATAAACAAAAGTTTTCGTTGTATCATTACATTACATGCTATGTCTTTACCTTATTTTCATATATATATATATATATATATTTATTTATTTATTTATTCTACCATCTTTACTTTCTTACTAGATTAGTATTACATTAGGATTAGATCAGGAATATGGGTTTGTCTTTTCAAATTTTTTCATAGTGGAGGTATGCATGAGTGTATATGAAAAAGGCATTGAATTTGTATGTTGTTCCCAAGTACATAAGGAACAACGGAGCTTCTTCATAATATGCCCAAATATCCGTTTCGACCACATGCATTATCTTACTTAGTCATGCGACATCCTCCACTCTTCGGCTTGATGCTCATAGGTCTATCGATGGATCATTTACAACAGAGTAAAAAGACACTAAATGAGTACAAAGTACCCCGTGAGTAACACAATATTTTGATTTGCCACAGGGTTATAAAGGATCATTTTGCATTGTAATTTCAAGAGGTACGAAAATGCAAAAATCTTTTCAAATAATAGGGCCTAAGCAGAAGAATTACTTTCTACCGGTAACACGCGAAGATGCCATCCAATTGCCAAGTTGGTCATGGCAAAACAATGGTAAGTGGATCCACACTTAACCCCCAGTTGATCCGTACTGGAGTTCCAAACAATAACATTATCAATTCAATTAAATATCATACTAATCGTCCTTATTCCGGAATCATTAGATAGGTCATAGCATAGAAGCAATTCAAAGCAAACAAATACAAATGGTTAGAGTAATGCTAGTGATTCAAATACAAGAAAACACTTTATAGCAATGCATTAAATACGAACTTTTATTTATAAACTCACGCATGCCAAGGAAACCAAAACATTGGTTACTTACCTTGCTCTTGTTTCTTTAAAGACTATTGGATGGTTATGAGTGGAAAGATACCTTCAAACTTTTGTATATTCCTCAAGCAAAGTAACTTTTTAAGTGGGGATTCAATAGGTACATGAAGAGGGCTTGTTTGATAGACCAAAAGAGTGCTTTTGAAAGTCTTTTGAGGGTGTTCTAAGAGTAAGGGTACTTATGGACGAATTTGCTTATTTATCTTCTAAAAATCTTGGATTCTACTTATAATAAAAGCTCCAAATGTCCCTAGATAATTTATAAACAACCAAGGAAAATAGATCTAATTAAGCCCAATAATTTATCTCTTCAAATTAAGTTGCCAAGTGTTCTTGAATTTGTTTCATAAGAGAAATTTCCAACGTGTACAAGTGTCCTTAGATTTTTTCCTCTTATTTCTTAATAAGATCCCTTTACTTAATATACTCTATAATTAGGTCGTTGTATTTTCAACTATACTAATGAAACACTGTATTTTCACTTTAAGCATACTTCGGCTCCAAATTTACCACGCGATTGGACTTAGTCGTTCTTTTGGCAATTCTTCATAACTTATGAGGTAGTTGATATAAATTCAAGTAATCATTTTACTTTCGTCAAACAAACTAAAATATCTTCAAATTTTTATAAAATGTCACGACTAATCATCTGATTATAAGATTTGTTCACCGATTGCTAAGAGTTGAACATTAGAGCCAATTATTATCCCAAGGATGCCATTATTGAACTCGGGAAATTACATAGAGTGTTACATATAAGGCCATATTCACCTGAGCAAAATTGATAGAAGGAAATGCGC
This sequence comes from Nyctanthes arbor-tristis, assembly GCA_963692815.1. NCBI lineage: Eukaryota > Viridiplantae > Streptophyta > Magnoliopsida > Lamiales > Oleaceae > Nyctanthes > Nyctanthes arbor-tristis. The sequence goes on from CAVNYN010204954.1 coordinate 11,820, forward strand.
TATATAGGATGAGTGACTCTATTATAGAGCCACCACATAACTCTAAATCAAAATTACTAGATACAACACAGTAATAATTCGTGAATTGTTGATATTACTTAATCATTACTATTATTATACAGATATAAGATACATGCCCATTGACAAATTTGTGAAATTCTATAACTGGGGATATTTGGAAACTTTTGTTTCGATTAGGGTAAACTTCACAAAAGGTCCCTAACCTTTGTAGAAAGTAACAATTTCATCTCTAATTTTTTTTTTAAAAATTGTAGGTCATCAACTTTTAAAAACATGCACAAAAGATCCATAATCCATATTGACATTTTTTTGTCAATTTTCACCATTTCGACAATTTTAGCCTTTATTGAAATGAAAAAATTTTAAATATTTATTTTAATCTCAACCACTTTCTCTTTTATACATTTATATATATTCATCTGTAAATTATCTTTTTATTTTTGTTGTTATTAGAGGCAACTTAAGTTGAGGTCTTACCCCCCACTTCCCCTACCCTCCCCAAAAAAAAGTGAAAAAGAAAAAAAAGGGGGAATGGTGTTCTTTACTTTAAATCTTTTAGATCTTTTAAAAGCTTTTTCTATTAATTTTCTTTTATTTCATGCAATGAGGGTAAAATAATTATTTTATAAGCATATTGTTGTCGATTTTATCCCGCAAGTGAACGGATCGTTAACAAGTAATACAGTGATAAGTAGAGTGTCGAAACCCCGAGGACTGAATCTACTAAGTTTCATTTTAGTTGACATCGACTTTAGTTAAAGAAAACACACAATAAAGTTTCAGAAATAATTTTTGAGAAAAGAAAAATTATCAAACGAAATAAACAGTTAAAATTATTTATAAATATTAGAATCAATCACATCAAATAGGTACTAGGATTAGGAATCCACTATTGTTGACCAACGACAAACTATTGATTAGTCATTTTCAATCAATCGTCATCACATGTTGACAGCCGATATTCCTTATGTGTCAATTTGCTCTCTCGATATAAATCAAACATATTTTTATCTATGACCCACCTATATCTCTATGATGGATGTGAACAGATAAAAACGCAATACAAAGCTAGAATATCACAAAAGATTGCACCAAGCATAGAAGTATATCTCTATCTCCTATCAGACTTAATGTCGTTTACTATTTGAGTTAGAACCATATTCGCCTCTCGATCGTGACATAAATCCCTAAACTATCCTAAAATCAATCAAATTATAGGATATCAATGAAAACAATAACAAATAATCAACAATGACAAGAATATTGCCTAGGTTTAAAATCAATTCTATGATTAATCAAAAGCCTCTCTTGATGGTCAATCAATTCTATCCCTACATATGAACTTAATTATCTCTAACTAAATTACGAACACATAAACATGCATTAAATCATAAAGATAATCATATAGCGATTTCACAATGTATATTGACATAGACAATTAATATAGGACCGTATGTTGTTCATTACCATGTACTAATTTACATTGAATCTCTCGAAAGCAATATAAATCACAAACATGAATCAATGGTGATCAATAATCAAAACGGACGTATAAGTGAATAATAAACAATTAACCTAAGAGCAAACAATAAAAACGAGCAATTCTTTAAAACTAAATATTTGTCAACAATAGTTTCCTCATAACCCTGGCACGATAACCTAGCCGTGCATATTAGGGAAAAGAAAACAACACAAAAGATTGGAATTCAAAACCCGAAGGAGATGAATCCACGATAAATTTCCCGTTGTCTCTTTCCCACGGATGTTGCTCTCGGGTTTTCACGGCCTCCTCCGCACGGCTCTCTCCTTCTCTTGGCCGTCTCCCCCCTTATTCTTGTGTTATTTCCCTTCAATTTATAGTTGGAGACATCTTAGAATCTTCAATTGTATAAAAAATGAGCCCAAAAACGCGTCAAACGTCTTTTCGCTACGGGCCGCTGTAGCAGCAGCCTGCCTGCGGCCAGCAAAGAGTTTTCTAGGCCTCGGGTAAGGGGATGTTTGCTTGCCGCGCCCACCTACGCCCCTACTTTCAACACGAGTAATTCAGTACCTGATTTGACTTTTTCGTTCAGCAATGGTTATTTTCAGCATCTTTCTTCATTTATACAAGTCTAAAACTTCCCGAACGCTTCACAAAGGTCCTCAAACTCTTCAAACATGACCCGAATGGTCTCTTTAAGTTCTCCCAAAGTACAATCTAGTCCTCGAACTTGTTAACATTGATCTTCCTATGCCGAAACTCTAGAGCCATAACAACTTGATGCTATTAATTTGAATGTAAAGCCTCAATTTTATTCAAAAATCATCCTTTTCACTTGGTATTACTCTAATTTGAGCTTTTCACCTCTATGAACCATATACACACAAATTAGATAAAAATATGCTCAATTACACATAAAATTGAATAAGTTAAGAGGAATAAGTTACATATAAAATACACTTATCACATATTAATGTGACCTACATATCAATTGTTTACGAGTAATGATATTTAGTACCACTGGTGCTTAACACCATATCAAGGTGGCACTAAATGATAAGTTGAATTAAATAGATCATTTATTTGTTCATTTAATTCCACTTATCATTTAATAACACATTGGATGCCATATAGACTCGTGTCAAGCACCACTAGTGCTACATAGCATTATTCATTGTCTATAGGAATGTTTTGTGCATATTTTTTTTTAAAAGTTAGTGACCTACATCCTCAAAAAAAGTTATTGATGAAGTTATTACTTTTTACAAAGGTGGGGAACCTTTTGTGAAATTTACCCTTTCAATTATAATAAAATATATACTACCCTATTCATAAAAATACTCATATTTTATATACGTCATAAAAATGATCCACTGTTCTTTGAAAAATATAGTTGAAATATTAGTTTTCAATGACACAATTAACTCAAAAATCACATCACACACCATTTTCATGAAAAATTATACGCAAATGCCATATTTAAGTATAAAAGCTATGAATATTATTGAATACATTATTATTATTATTATTATTATTATTATTATTATTATTTGGATATACAGGGGACATAGGGAAGGGGAAGGAAAATAGGAGATGACAGGCGTTTGAACTGGAGACCTCCTTCCCAAAACGTGCATGTCAAAATTTTTAAATATATATATATATATAGATGCCTAAGGTATTTGATTTGTCTAAAATTAAATTAAAGTCTATCTCAATTATTCTTTTGTTACCATGAATAGAACTTGATATGTTTAACAAGGTTCAATGAGTCCATGAAAAATGAATAGTAAATATAGATGTTCGGGGTTTCAACAACGCTTTTGAACAAGACAATTCACTTGCTTCAAATTATCACGGACAAAAAGTGTATTATGTCTTTTCAGAGTCTGACTATAAAACTAGATGAGGCTCCTTTTAAAGAGTCTTATCTATCTTCTTAGAAAATTTCTGCTTTTTCTGTCTCTTTCTTTCTTTCTTTCTTTCTTTCCCATTTTTATTTTCTAATCAGCTCTAATTTTTTTCACGCTTTTCTTCAATTACTTCTACGTCCAGGTCAAAATCAATCTTATCCTACAACATTAGTTCTATTTTAGGTTCAACTAAAAATCTACAGAACTAAAATTCCAGTATTCAAAAATTATTACTAAGTACTCAATTTGTTGATCCAAGCAAATGAGGAACTGCCAAGTAGATATAGCAACCAACTCATTGCTTTAATTAGGATCTTCTATACGCATGTCACATTTTTATTTGTTTGAAGTACCAAATTTTCAATACTCCTGAAGCACTCGAGTTTTTTCCGGTCAGCATTATTTCTTTTGTCCAAAAGCAAATGGTAGTGATTCTAGTGAAAGATGGAAATTCGTTTTTCTTACCTAAAATTAGTTCGGAACGCACAAATACTAAAAACATACAGGTATGAATACACATGAATAAGACAATCCAGGGACTGACTTTTTCCACTCTACGTTTCTTCACAATAGTGCAAAGGGGACCTTTCCATCTGCTTAATTAAACATTCCTCTTTTCGCTATTTATACCCTACTACTTCACACCCACATGGATATTCTTCATGCAACCCATTTACAATCCGCATCTCGTGTATCTGTAAGTACCGGAAATCCTTCAGCTTTTCTCTTTTAGTTGATTTACTTTCTGGGTTTTGGAAATGACGCCCGTTCAAGTTATTTTGTATTAGGGGATTTTATATATGTGCACAGAAAGACTGGAGTTTGACTTCGTGGATGATACTACTGTATGTGTGTGATTGTTTTCGTGTTATATAACTTGCGTAATTGACATGTAGAATATGCTGTAATTCGATCAGCTCTCGTGTTACAGGGGAAACTATGCTTTTCCTCGACTTCTTTGATGATACTACTAAGTTTGATTGATGTTTTGATTGTGTGGGGAACTCAATATAACTGTCAAACTAGAAAATAGAAATAAATTCAGGACCTGATAATCCAGTTCGAGCTCTAAATTGATCTATTTATTGTCCTTCTTGCTGAAGCTGAAGAACGTTGGAAATTTAGTCTCTTCTGAAGCAGTAGAAGACAATGTCTACTATGAAGGGCAAGGATGACCACAAAGCAGTTCTTGATGTAGCTGCGTGGATGTTCAATATTGTTACTTCTGTTGGGATTATTATGGTCAACAAAGCTTTGTTGGCGACTTATGGTTTCACTTTTGGTATGTAGTTTATACCTGCATTTGTTATTTCACTTCTGATCTATCCAAATTTAGCTTTTAAGGGTCAAGCACAACTTATCATTAACTATTCTGTCCAGATAAAATTCATTTAAGTGCTACCTATTATGGCAAATTTGGACCTTTCTTTATCAATTGATAAGCAGAAAAATTCATGACCTGTTTTTTCTCCCAGGTTCTGATATCTAGTTCTGCTAATGCTCCTTTTATCTTATCCTTAAGGGTCACAAAGTAGAGTGGAGTATGTAATTCCTTTCTATGTGCCAATTCAACATACATTCCGTGGCCCAAATTCCATTACCATTATCTGTCTCTGGAACATGAGCTTTAGAGACAACCAGTACCTGTTTGGTCAAATGCTAGCAGGAAAATGAAAACATTGCAAGATATAATGATACATAACGCTTAATCGATTTGTTAAGCCAAAAAATGTTGGCAGCAGTCAATCTTGAATTGTAGTTTATTTGATTTGGCATCTGAAACCTTGATCCGTTCTAAAATGGAAATGTTGGAATACTTGTATTCTGAACCATCAGCATTCCAGAACTGTTATTATCATTTTGTTGGCTACCAACTATACAGATCCCGTCTGCACTAAATTTAAGCAAAAATTCCATCAAAATAGATTGAATAGGTGGCCTGTACTAAAACTAAGGCGCAAGGGACTAAAAAGTTTGTTATTTTGTCATACTAGCAGAAGATATCTTAATTATATGGTTCAACTGAGAATTTGATTTTTCATTTTTGTTTCTGTGTCCATAATTTTGTTGTGATCCTTTTCCTGCCATGCCTTCCATTCTGCAGCTACAACATTAACGGGTCTACATTTTGTGGCTACAACTATTATCACTATCATTCTTAAGTGGCTCGGATATATCACGAGTTCTCAGATTCCATTGTCAGAACTTCTGAAATATGTTTTATTTGCAAATTTTGCCATTGTTGGAATGAATGTAAGCTTAATGTGGAACTCTGTGGGATTCTATCAGGTCAGTTTTGGAGATGTACTGTATTTTATTCGTCATGGAAAATTCAGATATAATACACATTCTGCTCATGTTGATTTTTAATCTATCAGATTGCAAAGCTGAGTATGATTCCCGTGTCATGTTTTCTTGAAATTGTTTTGGACAAAATGAGATACTCGAGGGCCACAAAATTAAGCATTTTAGTTGTTCTACTGGGTGTTGCAATCTGCACAGTTACTGATGTGAGTGTAAATGGCAAGGGTTTTATTGCTGCCTTCATAGCAGTTTGGAGCACTTCTCTGCAGCAGTATGTAAGTTGGTCGAATAATTTTAAGTTGTCATTGGCATCTTCACTTTTGCAACTATAAACTGTGACTTATCACTTGGTTCTTCCATTTTTCTTGCATGCCAGTACGTTCATTATCTTCAAAAGAAGCATTCAATTGGTTCTTTCAACCTACTAGGGCACACTGCACCGCCTCAAGCTGCGTCTCTGTTGCTAATTGGACCATTTATGGACAACTGGTTGACGGATAAGAGGGTTGACATGTTTGAATATACTTCTACATCAACAGTAAGTGTTCAGTTTTAACTTCAGAAAGCTGAATTTTCTTGCTGGCACTTATTTCGTTGCTTCTCTCATTATACTACATTATAACTTGCCAAGGCCTGATTTTCGTCTTTATTACCTCTTTAGCTATTAAATCGTGCCTTTTTAAGGAGGGGTGGGGGGACCAGTGTTTCGATATAGTACATGTAACATACTAAGATAACATGCGCAAATGGTGAAATTCAACTGCTACTGACAGAAATGGCAGTGCACCTCTGCTACTAATTGGTTGATCACTAGCTAATGAATCTGATCCAATTCACACCTTTTGGAAGACAAACCGTGAACAACTTGAATTTGAGTCCCCGGCTCTCACTCAACTACGCTGTAATAAAATTGAAAGAAAGCCAAGTTGAGATTCCCCAAATAATCCCTAACCGCTACTGACTCAACTACGCTGTAATAAAATTGAAAGAAAGCTAAGTTGAGATTCCCCAAATAATCCCTAACCGCTACGTCCCCTTGCTAGACTAAATTGTGCCCTTAAAGGCATCCATCACCATTCAATTTTCTTGTGCCATGAGGTGGCTTATTCCTAATCAAACTTGAGAGTTGTCTTATTCTTTACCTTCATGTACTGGTCTTTATTTTGATCCTATTGTTTGTCAGTTGTTTCTTTCCACCTTGGATGCCAAAATATGACCAATGGGGCATGTCTTTCCCGTTGATTTACAATATTCTAAGAGCATTACAGCATTGTTAATTTAGGCCCTCAGGTCGGTAGCTGTTGTTGAGCAATTGCCAAGCCTCTCTAGCAGCAGAAGGGTTAATGATCTATGCTGCTTTACATTACTGGCATTTAGAGGGGGTATTTCTTGTGCATTGTTCCACATACTTGATATTATTCGTGTGCTACATATATATATATATATATATTATAGGCATCTCACAGATAATAAATGCTTAAAACACGCATGGTATTACCCTGCTAAAATTTCATCTTCTCATGTCCATTTTTAATTATTTTACTGCATTGTGTCTTTTTCTTGTTTCATCTACCACTCACCAATTTGCAAATTTTTGCTTTTCTGCAGCTATTCATTATTTTGTCATGTGTCATCGCGATAGGAACCAATCTAAGCCAATTCATCTGCATAGGTAGATTCACAGCAGTTTCATTTCAAGTACTTGGCCATATGAAGACCATTCTCATCCTAACGGTAGGATTTTTGTTCTTCGGGAAAGAGGGACTAAATCTTCACGTAGTTTTGGGAATGATTATTGCAGTAATAGGCATGATTTGTTACGGCCACGTCTCATCTCTCCCTGGAGGTAAAGAGCGACGCCAATCTCTGCCTAACAGCAGACCCGAAAAAGATGACAGGTTACGAAAATCCAGCAAGCTTGATGAGGTTGTAGTGACTAGATCTTGAAAATAATAGTGAACTAAAGAAGCAGCTTCTGATCTAGCAGGTTTTCTGTTTCCCTTTACAGCTAAAAAATTTACTTATAGGTCAATCATTCACTGAAATAATTTAATTTTTATGGAAACAACATTTGAATTCTGTGCAAGTACCCAAGAAGTTGTCACCCCAAATGTAATTACTCTAGCAGATCATTTAATTCAGGATCCTATACTCTGCTTGATACTATCTTCAATGCGCACCTACTTCTTCTTGATCATCTATTATAGTTTTGTTATAGTTTGCAATTGATACGCACTTTGCTATAGATAAAATATACTAGACAAGATTGAACAGTATTAACAAAGAAAGAAATAAAAACCCGTTTCTCCACTGTCCTTTTCCACTTGACGTTGAATCTTCAATACATAGTAAATTCTACAATACATTTCACTATGGAAAACCGGAACTATGTGAACAGTTCTTATGCATGACTTCATGGGATAACCCTTTAATAGGACGTGATACTTTATGACATGATAAGAACAATGAAGGTGTTAAGACAGATACGTGTGCACGTGTGCGCATACGTGTGTTTCAAAGTTGTAGACCTAATCCACTCAAAAAAATTGAATGGACAAAGTTATCAAAGAGTTCGAAGAAGTTAACAACACAATGATTTTGCTCCAGAAATTTCAAATTACAAGAGGAGGTTGGTGAAGAGATAGCTGCACTTGAGCCCACCTTTTGTTTTTCCATGCACACCAGCTAATTCCAGCCTAGAAATTCAATAAACTCCCCCTAAAGAAGATACTAATTTTACGTGTCGAAATTACTAAAAACACCGTCCAAGCTTTTTTAGACAAAACAAAATACTACCTGAAAATTAAAAATGTTTAAAGAAATGACTGAGTTTGAACCTTGTTTACAGAAAGGAAAGCAAATGAAATAAATTATTTTCATTTTTTTTTTTTGGTTTGAAAGGCAAAATGAAATAAATTACGTAGCAAATATTATATGAGAAGTTTTTTTCCAGAATTTAAATATGGTTTAGAGAACGTGAAATAACAGAAAATAAAATGAATTATATGTGAAAGCGTGTTTAGGGCCACAGATTGACACACCAACCAACATGGGAACAAGTTGGTTAAATAGGCTTAATCAATTATTATATTTGTTATCTTTTTTCTTTATAACATAATTTTATATTATTATCTTCTTTTTTTTTTTTTATCTACTATTATAAGTAATGATACACCTTCTTTTACTCTAACCATTGACAGTTTAATTATCTAAAAATCGAAATCTCAAACAACTCAAATGCCTTAATTAACAAATTTACCCTCACTGTTGATATACAACTGATGGACACCGATGAACTAAAAGGAAAGTGTACCATTACTCTCTTAATTTTTTTTTTTTTTTAAATTGAAAGAGCCGTTTATTCATTCAAAATGAAAGGGGAGTACAAGATACCGTTACTTTCTTAATTAATAACTCTAAGTAACATAAAAACATTTTCAACGTTTTCACGTCCCCACGCACACATTCATCCTAACATTTTCCACACAATTAGATTTCTTTTTAAATTTTTAAGAGAATGTAGAAATTTGGAGAATTTTAATAAAAGACCAAAATTAACTATCACAGTTGAAATATACTACTTTTTTACAGTGTTTGCTGTAATATCTATTAATAAAGTGTAAGGTGTATCTTTATACAATTCTTTATATATCAATTACATGTCTTTGTACCATTTTTACGCACATGCCACATGACTACATTACAACAAATTGTGCCATATATCTAGTACTAGATCAGAACTATATTTTTTATGTAATCCAGATCGGAAGAGCGTCGTGCCAAAATTCAAATTACAATTGATCAAATCTTTTATTGGATGGTTCAAATCGTAGAGCTGATGCAAATTTTAATCGTCAATCAATAAAGAGAAAATCATTACACCACATACTGTATAGTTTGATATTATTGTTGTCGAGTTGGATTTAAAGAGGAAAAGAATGTTGGATCACTGTCTCATTTATGTTCATAGCGTTAAAGAATAAATATATTTCTTTAATTCCTAATTTTTTTCTCCCAAAAATAGCTAGTATAGAAACTTAAAACAAAAAAAGTAGCATTATGTATAACAGTTAGCGGTGGACAAAATAAATAAAACCAAATCAATTGAATAGAATTCGGATCTAGAAAATTGAAACTTTCTGGATTTTTCTTTAAAAAAATGAAACACAAGACCAAATCATTTTTCAGTTCAGTCCTGATTTTAAAATTAAAACCGAAAAACCAAACGTTTAATCATATTAGACAATAGTTTTGAGACTTTTTTTTTAATTTAGGACAACTTTTTAATAGTTTGGTTACTATTTTTTTAGGTTTAGTATTATTTTTACAATTTTATAACTTTTTTAAAAAGAAAATATAAGATGTAATTGGCGGGAAAACTTTGAAGCATGATTATACAAATTGTCCTTGCCTTTGTTTTTTGACAATTTTATCACCATCTTCATATTTCTTTTGCAGAATTTATTTTTGTCCATTTGTATTTAATTTTCTCCATTTTTTATAAGGGTAGTTTTTTTCCATCGATAGTTAAATTTCAAAAAAATTGCAAAGAAAGTTCCAAATTACCATATGTGACACGTAGGACAAGGGGTCAGCGGTGGTGGATGGATGAGAATTACAAGTCAGCATAGAGGACACAGACACGTGGCATGATCAGATTCTTTTCCGATGATAATTATTTTGTGAAAAAAGAATAGTGTAATAAAAGTTCCATCCTCTTCCAATATTTCTGTGCCCAATAATTCATAATGGGGAAAGTTTGTGAATATCATTAAACTCAAAAATTGATTACAGCCCGGTTGACCCACTTATTTTCCCTATACCCCATTATAAAAAAATTTTCCAGCAATTTTTTCATTTTACTAACCTTTTAGATATTGTATTACTTTAGAAAGATAAATATGTTACCATACTCCGAGTACTCTCTGTCATATATATATATATATATATGTATATATATATGCTTTTTTTTTAATAACTTAAGTGTGTGTATATATATCTTTGTTTTTTATTGGGAAGGTTAATTTATATTATTTTATTAAGTTACTCGTATTTAATACTATTAATTTTCTCAACAAAAAATACTATTAATTTTAAATTTTACTCATTAAATAAGAGTAAATTAATTAAGAACACATTTTACAAAATGTATTTTTCTAATATAATTATTAATTCTTATGAAACTCAAACAAGTCTAAATATATGAGACATAGGGAGTGCTAATATTTGTGATGCACATCTATCTAGATGGCTTATTATAAGGTGTTTATTCTACTTAAAGATACAAGTATTATTCCTTTGAACATGATTTAACGTCAGATGTACAGTACTATAAATTGTTATATGGTCATGTGATGTATATCGGACCACACTACATAGTTATTGTTTTTTATGTGACGTTTTTCGATATATGCCGTATAACCGTATAGTGTTAAATCGAGACTAGTTATTACTTAATAACTCACTACAAAAGAAGGGAAACAAGTCAAATGTATGATAGACCAATTACTTGTAAACTCAAAAGTGATGATATTACCAAGTTATACCCCTATTAGAAGTATATTTCTTTTTTGGGAATGAAAGAGATTTTATGGAAATGAGTGTCGGTTATATGTATTGTACATGTAGGTTATATGTGGTGTATAAATGTGATTTGTTTGATCAAATTTTATTTTGACATATAATTAGAAAGTGATAGGTTCAACTACATGTAAATAGTCCTTCTATAAAAACAAATTGGGCTCTAATTTCAGAGTCTGATATCTAATCACATCTCACCACCTCACACCTGACACAGGTCAGGCGGCTAGCTATTATTAGAGATCGGGCTTCAAAATATTCAGAGCCCAATCTAATTTTATAGAAAATTCAACTGACAAAAAGTAAAGAGGAGAAACCCTAGATATACGAGTTCTGCAACTGGATGAATAGGCTGGAACACACACATGTATATACGGCATAAAATTATGAATTTGTTGACAATGACCAAGGTGATGAGTTTTAACAAATTGGTGTCATTCGTCTAATTTGTACCACTATATAGGTGTAGAACTAGTAATAAACATAGAATTTTTGAGGTCATGAGATAAAACAAAATCTTTTAATTACTTAATCATGTGATCATTAATTACCAATGGTAATGAGTATCATTACTCTTTTTGAATAATATTATCTACAATATGTGATGATGATCATCAATTTAGATGATAATACAAGCCCAATATAATGTAAAATTACTTAACTTACTTAAATGAGCTTTTATTATTTATTGATACTTAAGAATGCTCGTGTTGTTATTGATAAATAACTCAAATTGTTTTGAAGAAAAAGTTACACACGATTAGATTTGTTAAATTTAAAACAAAATCCCATTTAGAAAAAATTGATCTCCTATAATATTTTAGCTATTTCAAAATTTGAACCACTATGTACTCATTCCTCATAAAGATAAACTTCGTGGGTGTTGATATTTTTCATTATTTTGCTGTATATCGAGATATTTTAGTTCATACCGCCCTCATTTATGAGCAAGTCTCTCGTTTGCAAGATCTAAAAATTTGATATATTAAATTGAAGGCTCAACTAATATCAAATTTTTTATATAAACTAATGTAAGTACGTGCGTTGCACGTAAGTTAGCCATAATCTATTTTTTATGTAAAAAAACTCATTAGCTTAAGACTGTGACTAAAAGTTTGGCACTGATAATTTATAAAAGCCATCATAACTGCAAAGTTGTGAATCAGTGCATTTTTCTATAAGTAATTATAACTATGGCATAACGAATAACACTACTAACTCAAAGTGCTAGATGTTATTTATTTTTTTAATACATAGGGATATATAGGAGAGAAGGGAAATTCGGAGAGGACGCGTGTGACTCAAATCGAGGACTTTTGACTCGAAATATAAGTATCTTAACCACTGGAATATATTTCTAACCACAAGTGATAAATGTTATTGGTTAGCGGATGCCATAAAACTTTTTGAGGATCCAAATTTCCACTGTAAATTCTTGAGAACATTTTTTTTTTTTTTGGAAGAATTCTTGAGAACATGGTTGAAGTTCTAGGGGGATTGTAGTTTTAGAAAGACTTGCATAACAAATATGCATGGAAAAAGAAGCAAAAGAAATGTTACAATTGGTAAAAGTGAAAGGAAAAATGAATGAACTGTGGAGACGATGAGAAATTGTGCCAAGTGTCCACAATGTTAATTTTATTGGACCATTTGCTAAGTAAATTGTACCATTTTCTCAAGCCTCTTATAGTATATATGATTTAAAAAATTAGCTACAAAACTTTTATTTAACAAGAAATAATAGGAGCCACACCCTCCCCCCTTCAAACCTTTAATGCATGGGCGGACCTAGGTGGTGGCCGCGCGATCCCGGCTGCCCCGTTTTCAGAAAAAAAATTTTCTTACCATTTGGAAAATTGAAAAAAAAAAGAATATTTTTGTGTTTCGGTGAGGGGTGGTCAAGTTTGACCTACCATTTCGACATTTTCTGGCTATATCACTACTTTTTGGGGTCAATTAGTTCATGTTTTCTTGCCCTCCAGACGTCAGTTTTCCCATTTTCGAACCAAAATTTGTGGGGAAAAAAATATTCTTCAAATATTTCAAATTGTTTTTATTTTGTATTTTGAAATATGCACTAAAGAATGTTTTTGTTGGATGCTTCTGTAAGTTAGTGGTAGTGTGGACCATCACAGTGACTCTTTAAACATTGTTCGTAGAAAAATGACTAAAAAATAATTCATATTTCATCAGCTTAGAAAAATGATCAAATCCAATATCCTTTGCCTTGTGTGTGTTGTTGTTGTTTTCTTTTTATTTTTAAAATTTGGCCTATAATGATGTTTTTAAGCAAAATAATAATAATAATAATAATAATAATAGTAATAATGAAAGGAGGCCTTGGCTTACGTGACATCAAGAGCTGGAATCTTTCTCTTCTTGCAAACTCATTGTGGAATATCCACAAAAAGAAGGACACTCTTTGGATCAAATGCATTCACCACGAATATATTAAAACCACCTCAATTTGAGATTGGAAACCGAAACGTGACGACTCTTCATTGATTAAGAGGATTGCTGACATTTGGGACCAGCTTTGCTGTAAGAAGAGATCTATAGAAGCTGCTGTTCAAAAATTAAACGGTTGGAATATCTCCGGCAGACTTCATATTGGTCATGCTTATGATTTCTTCCGACCTAAGGGTACCAAAAATTGCTAGCCACAGGTTACTTGGAGCTCTTGCATCACCTCCAAACATGCTTTTATCTTATAGGTGGGTATAAAATCCATATTACTCACTAAAGATAGAATCATCTGCATGGAAATCGACCCATGCTGCTCCTTCTGCTGCGATGAACCCAAGACATTGGATCATCTTTTCTTCCACTGTGCTATCACTTATTCTATATGGAAAGGACATCCACGGTTGGTTTGGTATATGAAAGGAGATGTCAACTATTCTTAGTGCACTTAAATGGATAAAAAAAGATGCTAGAGATACATTTTGGCTAAGCAAGGCTAAAAGAATTGCGTTGACAAGTACAGTTTATCACATTTGGACTAGTCATAATCGACATATTTTTGAAGGCATTCTAACCCGAGCTGGAGATATCGTTCACAAGATTAAAACACATATATAAAGTTTTATTTACCTTGTATCCTAATATTTTGGTTTGCTACGAAACTCTAGCTATTGGATCCTAATTGGTTAGGCTGTTATCTGATTTGATTTTTGTGTTTACCTGGGTATGCCTAGAGTACTGTGTAATTAACGTTCTTTAATCTATAAATTTTTTACATTTCAGATCAAGAAAAAAATGAAAGTGATTTTTTTTTTTTTTTGCAAACAATAAAAGTGATTTCAATGTTCTGAAAATATTCCCTTATTTCTTTTATAAATTGAATTTAAATACTTAAATTTTATGAAAGTGAGAAGATAAAGAGAAGCTTTATGACGAAAATGACAGCACCTTGCCTGGTCACACGTGCGACCCCTTTCTATCCTTGCCCGATGCGACAGACATTCATCCATGGAATAACCATACTGTCCTCCCTGCAAATTTTCAAGCGCATTTACATTTTAATTACTTATATATATCTTACTGCAATAATTAATTTTTTAAGGGGGCAAAATTATTTTTTACAGGTGATTTTAAGTATATTTTCTATATACTTAAAAAGACAAAATTTAAAATACTATAAATGAACAATGTAAAAATAAAATTTTAGGTGGTCCTAATAATTGAATATTTGTACTAAATAACGCCATCTATCAACAATAGTAATATTGCCCTATTTATGTGATTTTGCAGGGCAAATAACAAGTCTAGTTAAACAGAGGACCATGTGACTTATTCAAGCATACTTACAATTTTATAGGCTGGACTAGATTTGATGATAAACATCAATCTTGATATATAGCATTAGTACTATGAAATAATGCTATTTATTTTATTGTATTTGGCATTTTCTACACCTTCATACAAAGAAGAATAGGGGCAACTCCTCGTTTTTAACAAGAATATGTCAACTAAACTGAAAATGCATCTTCAATCTAAATAAATAATTTTTCTCAAGAGATAAGTACTCATATCATTCATGGTCAGTAGATCATAGGCCCTTAATTATTTTAATTATTTTTTGATAATGCATTACTAGATAGATCTCATTCATTACTATTTCTTTCTTATTTTATTTATTTATTTATTTTTTTTTTTGTGAATGGCATTCATAACTATTTTTTGATAAAAATTGTTGACCCAAAAGAATCTACTAACAACTACTGGATTGAAAATAAGGACGGATGAAGCTTAAAAATATACAAACAAAAATCATAATTTACTTTTAAAATTATGATTCAAACAACTTACATGTCTCTGATTATTATCATGTGTGTTTTAGGTATATAACAATCTTGTACTAAAATACTAAATACTAGTCATAAAACATTGAACTTTTGGTCACTCTTAATAGCGGCTCTTTATTGAGTCCTTTCGTGTGGCCAGCTAATTAGAGTTGTGTCTCTATAATGCATGTAAAAAAGTACAACTTCAAATTGAGAGTCATCAAGATATGAACTGAAAATGTTTTGTAAAGGAAAAAGAAAGGGGCAGAAAAAAAAACTTCATCTACCGTTCAGAATATTTCTATGAACTATATATTGCTTACAACTTGTAATAACTAGATTATTCTCAAAATAAAATAATTTTGTTGAGGTATTATTTCAGAAAAATCTCTAACTCATGACACCGTGGAAATGTCCATTTAAAATAACGACTAAAATAAACCGTATAGTCCTAATATTACTTAGTGCAAAAATTTATATCTTAATTTTAAAATGAATGAGCTGTTTAATTTCTACTTCTGTTATCTCGAGACAACTAAATAAATAATACTTGTAGGTCATGCATATTGTATTTTGGTGTTAATTTTTTATATACTTAATTGATGTAATAATCTTTTGTTTTATTTTATTTATTCAATGTAAAATTTGATAACTTATTTTTGAATGAAAAACTAATGATTTTTTGAGTCTCTGTTGATATACTACTACTATAATAAAACGCATTGCATGCAGGCCATTCAGCTTTGACAGGAACTGCATCCAGGCCAGTAATATCCAATTTCATGCAATTTGGTCACTGAACTTCGAATTATTATTTATCCATGCTGCTAGTCGAATTCTCTCCACTACACTGGACGTAAAAATTGGTTATTATAAATATCAGCCATCTATTAGTTTTTTAGTTGTGAAATATAGTAAACAAAAATGGCCAAATTTAGATGAAATTTCGTTCTCAACATTACACCAGCTAATTCGACCGTCTTGGTTTTTAGATAAACAAACTGTATCCATTCTAAAACACATACCAAACCCAATCAACACCCTTGACGGCGGACTTGCATTTTGCACAGACAACATTGCCATTAAGTGAAAAAATAAAACAGTGAGATCCACATGAATTTAAGTGGTAAAAAAAAAAAATACTAGGGCAAGGGTGTTTGGGTAAAATTAAAAAAATTGATGCTAGATTTACTGACACAAGGCGCGAGGGCACCTGCACATTTGTGGTGGCACAGTGAAGTCACTATTCAATCTGGTCCATCATTTAACGTCAACGGTCAGGATTTGATCGTCGTGGGTCCTTTCGTATACTAGCACAATGCTGCTCTGCTTCATGACACGTTCTCAATATCAGATGAATCTATGAGCGCGTGTCGTCCAAGTGCCGGAGGTGCGATTTGGAAAACGGAGTTCTATATGGGCAATGGCTCTGATTTGTTACAGCAGCCAAATTTGTTTTGGATTTACGTCGCGTTTGGCTTTCTCTTCTTGAAATGGAAATTTGAAAAAATATATATATATATATATATTAATAAAGTTGGGTTTGATGAACTTTTTATATGCCTTTTGAGTCTTGAGGGTATTATTGATAGTTACTTCTGCATCTGATTTCTATTTTTGTTCTAAGGTACAAATAAGTGAGTGGTGAGAAATGGTAACTATTTGTAAATAACTTGCAGGTGAAAATAATGTGATCAAATCGTCTAATTTTTTTTAAGTATATGTAACATGTTTTTGTTTTCAACAAACTCATTAATTTTTTCTCCAATCCAAAAACTTATATTGTAAAATAACAAATTGTTAATAATAGTTATGATGTTATGTACTAAGAAAAGACTCTAGTATTAAGAAACCAATTATTGCTAATTTTAGATGTATTTTTGAGAAAAGAACAAGAAGAAAAAGGGTGATCTTTCATACTGACTCTAGAATATAAGAAAAAATAGACGTGAATTGAGATTTTTAGAAGTAAAGCAGTTAACTCAGAGGCCGTTTAAAAGGTCTTAACAGAAATTCACTACCATCTCGATCATAATAATTAAATTTAATAATATATATAACTACTTTTGAAGGTAAACCAAACGTGGTATAAGGCGGGGGAGATCGAAACGGATTGAAGAAGTCAATATTTCATGATGAAAATTACTCATACAAAACAAAAAGGAGAACGGAAAAGAAAGCCATCATGGAATTATACTTTTTGGTTAATAATCATGAAATTATAGTCCCAATTAAGATGGCTCAAAAGTTTTCCTTTTCTTTTTTATTTCTTGTCTTAATCTCCACTTTAACACCAGTTTGTTATTTTTATATTATTATATTAAATTATATTTAATATTCTAACTATAACTTCCCGTCAAAAAAAAAAAAAAAGATTGTTCTAACTATATCATAAGTTTGATTATGATTGCAAATAATAATAATAACTACTTAAGTTTGATAATAACCCATATTTCAGTTATTGTCACTGAGAATTTTTTAATACAGTATTTTTCTTGGCTGCTTTTTTAATACATTAATTGAATACACACAATTCAACATTAATATATTTACCAAAATAAATTAAAACGCGTCTAAAATACCTCTATTTGAGTTGAAAATTGGTAAATGATAACAAAACATATTACGTAGCTAATCTGCTAACCATTTAATTCGTGATGCATTTTAGCGTAAACGGTTAACCACAACATTTATTGCTACAAAGACAATAAAATAAAATAAATTATTACCAAAAAAGGAAAAAAAAAAAGAAAAAGGAAATAAAAGTCAAGCGATGGTGAGTGAAGAGTGAAAGTTCCAAGCAAGAAACGAAGGCCCACTACTTGTGATTAACATAATAATTATTATATTAGTAATAAATTAATTAGGATATCAGATTAAGTTAATTATCCTCGTGATTATGAGTGAATGAAGACAATTATTATTAATAAATTTAGAAAAAAAAAAGAGCATGGAATCTCCATTAAAATTTAGACAGTGATGGATCCATCCTCACACGTACGGGAAAAACCTAGAGAGACAAACTAATTGTTTTTAGTGAGAGAATACACACCACATCCACCCCAACTGCATTTATAGAGAGAGAAAGGCCATGAACCTATACGTATAGAGAGAGAAACTAGCTAGAAATAGGTGTCACATGCCATGTGACCAACAGCTGTGTCACCCACGCCACCCCACCCCCTTCTCCTCCAGGGGGCACTTTCAGAAAATAATTCATTCAATATATATACCCTTGTTACCTTGTCACCTCGGCTTTTGACTGGTTTCGGTTTTCACCACGCTCTCTATTTTCCTCTCTCTCTCAAGAAACGCCAACCCACTTTCTGTGTCTCCACCACATCTCTTTCTCTGTCTTCTTTCTGTGGGAAATGAAAGCTAAAGAGCAGCTGAAATCCTAGGAAGGAATTCATTTTCATAAAACAAAAAAGGGATTTTGAAGATGATGAAAACTGATACCAATTTTTTTGCTACTGATATTTTCTTGCTGTATTATTGTTACTACCTGAGAGCGCAAGTATTGTTTATCATCTTTTCTTGTTTCTTTGTTTCTCCTTCTTTACAAAGAGTTTCTCTCGCTGCTTCTTCTCCAAATGGGCTGGCCGGAGACTCGCAACTACTGGTTTCTTTCAAGAATTCACTTCCAGACCCGGCTCTGCTCCAGAACTGGGTACCTACAATCAGTCCTTGCAATTTCACCGGTGTTTCGTGTAAAAATTACAGAGTGTCCACCATAAACCTGTCGAGATCGGAAGAGCACACGTATTTCTCGTCCATGGCTAATTTTTTGTTGGGCATCCAGAACTTGGAGTCACTTGTGCTGAAGAATACCAACCTCAGTGGGGCACTCACTTCTAATTCAAGACTTTCATGCAGTGAATTCTTGAATTATATAGATCTAGCAGAAAATGGGATTTCAGGGCCCTTAACTGATATTTCAAGCCTTGGAGTTTGCTCTGGTTTGGAGAGCCTTAATCTCTCCAAGAATTCCATGGATTCTTTTGTGAAGGAAAATACCAGGGGCTCCGGGCTGTCAACATTACACGTTCTTGATATTTCTCACAATAATATTTCGGGTCAAAATGTGGCTTCTTGGCTTTTCTCTAATGAATTTGCTGAGCTACAGCACCTGTCTATGAAGGGCAATAAAGTGACTGGGAGTTTGCCTGAATTGAATTTCATGAATTTGGTGCACTTGGATCTTTCCATGAATAATTTTTCCTCCATTTTCCCCCGGATTGGGGATTGCTCCAAATTGCAATACCTGGACCTGTCTTCCAATAAGTTGTTTGGCGAGGTTGGGGATTCACTTTCTAGTTGTGAAGAGCTTAGTTTCCTCAACCTCACAAACAACAAGCTCACAGGCACAGTCCCGAAGCTGCCACGTGGGAGTATGCAGTATCTGTACATCCAGGAGAATGATTTTCAGGGCGTTTTTCCAGCATCTCTCTCTGATTTATGCACAACCCTTGTGGAGTTGGATCTATCTTTCAATAATTTGACAGGTGCTATTCCAGAAAGCCTTGGTACATGCTCTGCTTTGGTACTTCTTGATATCTCTAACA
>CAVNYN010204955.1:0-17326 GCA_963692815.1 Nyctanthes arbor-tristis
AATCAAAAATTTAATATGAAAAACTGATTACTTCTCATTAACAAAGATTATGTTTATATACAAGTTATAGGAACATTCTGGACTGTGCAAGTTACACAAAATACACAAAATAAGAATTACAAGAAAATAAATGATTGGGCAAAAAGCTACTGGCTGATTATAAAAAACTTCCAATGGATGAAACTAAGTTGTAATTCTTAGAAGGAAAAAAAAATAAATATATAAATAAAAGGAAAAATCTCTTTGGTTGTTTCTTATGATAAGAAATTATAGTACCATATGGAGCAAATGAAGAAAATTCATGAAATGCTAGAAATACAATTAAATGAATCAAGAAACCGGGAAATTTTACCGTCTCCAGAGTACCATAGCAATCTCGTTTTAAATAAAGTTTTTTAGTAATTAGAGGTCAAGATTATTAAACTGAAGCATGTTTTCTTTCTTATGATCATGATTTATGATGCAGAAAGTTAAGTTGTTTTAAATAGTTTGATCCCTTAGTTTATCAATAGATGCTAATATTTTGATGAACTGATTCTTATGGTTGGAACAACTAAAAGAAATACTGTGAAAACTGATTTTAAGATCGTTATCGTTTTCATTACTTCCAGCTCTCATGTTACAACATGGGAAATTCCACTTTCTTAACTTTTTCTCTAATATGGTTTTGGTATGAAATTACTTTGCAATTTTTTAGCATATGTTCCATGTATTTCCATCCCCCACTTTTCTGCTGATGATAAATTTTCATTGTTTACTTAGCTCAGCACATTAGTTTTGGCTGAACATGAAGGTGGTTCTATTAAGGCTTCATCATTGAGTGCACTAGAGGCTACCAAGTCTTTGGGTGAGGACAATTCTGTATCTGTACTGCTTGCAGGCTCAGGTCCTTCCTTACAAGAAGCTGCCGCTCAAGCTGCTTCATGCCATCCTTCAGTTTCTCGGGTATTTCCGATGCATCTTTGGGCTTTGGCCTAGAGTTGTCTATGGGTTGGCTATTTAAGCAACAATTTCTAGTTCCTTCTATCTAGTTTTATGTCTGGAACATCTTGTTCTTTTAAGTTAGTCACGCTCTTGTGGATTTCTCATTTCTTTTAATTATTCATATTCAGGTGCTTCTTGCTGATTCAGATAAGTTTCTATATCCTCTAGCAGAACCATGGGCCAAATTATTACAAGTGGTGCAGAAGAAAGGCAACTACTCACACATAGTTGCGGCATCAGACACATTTGGGAAAAATATACTACCTCGTGCAGCTGCTCTTATAGATGTCTCTCCAATCACAGATGTCATTGAAATTAATGGATCTCATCTTTTTGTCAGGTACTTTCGAAGAAAACCTCATGGTTTGTTTCCTATTGATACTTATGACTGGGGAAGTCTTTTATTTCCAAACAATTTCTTGACATAATAGAAGCTCCAAAGCATGATCACGAAGGAACTAGAAGCTATCAAGTATGGTTTGACTGACTTCTAAAGATTTATGCAACTTCTAAACTAGTTGGATGAACTTCCTCCGAATTGGGTGTCACTTCAATAGATATAACCAAGTTCTGTCCTACTTTTATGCAAAAATCACCTGTCATGACAGTTCCCAAATATCGAGGCTTTTGAATATGCGAAGGAAGTCATGTGTTCGTCATGGCTAGAAACATAAAAAAGGGAAATGTCTTTATGATTGGACTTCATTTACCATTTACTGATTCATAAGTTAAAACTAATTTTGTGATAAATGGATGTAGAGTTGAATCAAAATTGTTGATTAGGAAACTAATTGATGTTCTCAAGACAGGTTTAGGTATGGGGAAGAACCCTTTTTTGTTTTAATTATTAATCTAGTTCTCAACAAAATATCATGTGCTACACACCTGTCACATACATGCCACATTTTAAGAGCATTAACTATCTTTTGGAGGGGGCGGGGGGGGTTCGAACAAGTGCTGCAGTGGTTAAGTTCTCACAAACCGCACTTGCCCCTCCCCTATCTCCCCCTTGTATAAATAAAAACAATGTGTTGAGGGAATCCTCATCACATTGGAGCTAATTATCATTCTATTATGAATCTACAGGAGACTAGGTTGATCTCACATGACAAAGAAAGCATTTTGTTTGGCAGGTTGAAACAGAGAATTTTTCGTTTCCTCATCCCAAGCAGTTGTCATGATCGACATTAATGGGTTATTCTTCTATATATGACAGGCCAATATATGCTGGTAATGCTCTTAGTACCGTTAGGTACACTGGTTCAGATCCTTGTATGTTGACCATAAGGTCTACATCTTTTCCCGTTGCATCCATCTCTGCTCATTCAAATTCTAGTGCTGAGGCAATTGAAAAGGTTGATATATCCTTCAGTGAAGGTTTGTTGTCTTCTGCACAAAAAAAATTGTTATCTCAGTAACATGCGCAAGTATTTGGATTAATTTGTAGGTCCCATATTTACTGTAAGCTTTAATACATGAAACCATGGCAAATTCAGTTATTATTAAATATATTCATCATTTTGATCCACCACACTGATGGTTTTTTCTTTTCTTTTTCCATAGATGATTCAGTTGGTAAGTCAACGTATGTGAAGCTTTCCTCTCAAGAAACAGAACGCCCTGATCTGGGAAATGCAAGTATTGTGGTCACTGGGGGCCGAGGTCTAAAAACTGCCGAAAATTTCAAAATGATAGAGGAGCTCGCAGAGAAACTTGGTGCAGCAGGTTTCATTGTACTCCTTTATATGACCCCCACCCTTATTTATTTTGGATTTTTATTTTCTTTTATCTTTTTTCTGACTTAAAATTACTGAAACAATTTCTTGGCGAATTTGAGTATGACCCTCAAACAACAATTTTTAAAATTCTGAACTGTACTTCTCGAACTGCCGACATAGATCATTTCCGTGCATTTCATCTTATAAACAACAGTTACTATTTTCCCCTCCAGTTGGTGCCACTCGTGCTGCTGTTGATGCAGGATTTGTGCCTAATGAACTTCAGGTATGATACTAATGTTAATGGATTCTCTATGCTTCCTAATTTTCAATTATCTTTAGAGGGCAATCCACAATACTTGCTATTACATCAATTAAAATCCTATTTATGCTCTCTCTCCTATCCTCTCATAAGAATTTGACTGGTGCAAATTCTTTGTTTTATTTATTCATTGGGAATCTAGAACTCCTACAGAGCTCAGATTTTCCCCTCTTTCCTTTAAAGCTTGCATAATGGTTAGAGTGATGTTTCAAACAGTGTAGAGAACTGTTCGATGGTTAGAATGACACTGATGAGTCTATTAGTTCTACCATTGACACTGTATTTGTTATTGTACCAGGTCGGCCAGACCGGGAAAATAGTGGCCCCTGAACTATATATGGCCTTTGGTGTTTCCGGAGCCATTCAACACTTGGCAGGCATAAGAGATTCCAAGGTCATTGTCGCCATAAATAAAGATGTTGATGCTCCTATATTTCAGGTCCTAATGGATCTCTCTCTCTCTCTCTCTCCCTCTCTCTCTCACACACACACACCCACACACATATCTTTTGGCTCTTGCAAAATGAGATAATGTTTGTTTCACCAATGTGGCATTCAAAGCTGTTGATTTGAGGAAAACGGACTTAAATATGATTGGATAACTTATTGCATGTTTATATATCTCTATTAAGCAGTTCATCCTCATGATGAGAAATATAGATAAGCAAAAACATCCTTGAAATACTATATTCTCCTGCTGAAACATTAGATCTGACCTTAACAATTCCAAGTTAGACAAGATAATGTTCCTAAACCTGTGATTTACGTGTTATGGAGAATTGCTTGTACCTTGATTTGCAAACAAAACACTTCCTTGGACTATCTTAATGCATTTGGGTTGCAAGTGTTCAATGCTCACTTGTTAAGTATTTGCTCAATTTCTAGGTTGCTGATTATGGACTGGTCGCTGATCTTTTCGAGGTCATACCAGAATTGTTAGAGAAACTTCCAGAGAGAAAGTAGACGGGTAATGCCTTCTGAACTCACATAGTATGAAAATTTCATACAGATTTCAACCCGAGGTTATGAAGAATAATAAATAGTGGTGCTTCTGCAGAAGGTCTCCTAGAGATACTTCTGCAAATGATGGAAAACTGACAATCAAAATCAGGTTTAGGTATCAAAATTTAAGCTGTTTCATGCTACATTTGGTTTATAATTTTGAAGCGGACCCCACATGTAGAGATACTTAACAATAAAATGCTTTTTCTTTATTTCTCTTCAATTTTTTTTCCCTTCTCTTTTTCCTGTCAGTTTGAGGTTCTTGTTACTTGATTCGAGATGACGCTTTTTTGGGTGGCACTTAACATAAAGAGAATTGATTCCATAGAACTGAGTTAGGGACATGTTTTATGGAACTCCAGTCATGTTTTAACGATGGCAGTATTCGTTTTCTACTTAATAAGTTGATGTACTTTGTTAAAGCTTGCAACCGAATTGTGCTGAGTTCTAAGAAATTCTTTGGAGTATCGTCACCTGTGAAAAGTAGAATGAAAAAGTAGAGTGTCGTGTGTGTAAATGGATAATGTCATGTCATGAATTAATCCGAACCATTTCTGTTTTGTAATAGAATTTAATCAAACTAATTACATGAACATATTTGACGAAATATCCACGCGTACTACATAAATTTTAACAATTCATTCTCACAACATTTATTTCTATTTAAAATAGAATGACTTTGCTAATGAGAAATTCTAAGGGAACATTCTTAAGTGACATTCTTATGTGGCACACTTGTATTGGATTATGAAAAATAGCCATGTAATTATTACCCAATGAATGAGTGTCACATGAGAATGTCACTTAATAATATCCTCTTTCCATGTCCCCTTAGAATTGCTCTTTGCTAATAGGGTAATTTTCATCATAAATGTTTAGAAAGGCCATACAGTTAACTTGACATTGGACAATGTGGACATGGTCGCTGTGGCAATATTATAATAATAATAATAATAATAATAATAATAATAATAATAATAATAAAACTCGTGTGGTCTAATGATATTTTAGCTCACATACCCTTAAATAAGGGCTTGATTACCCTCCCGTCTAACTCTTTTTTTTTTGCAGAAATAATAATAATCCTTTTCCAAAAAAATAATAATAATAGAAAAAGAATTTTGTATTTTAGTTCCAAACTGATGTCCCCTATGTGATGAGGCATTCGATTACCAAATTGGATTGAAACGAACAGCACCATGGGTGTTGTTTGAACTTAGAACTCTCGTGATTGAAAACTTAACCATCCAATTATAGTAGCACAATTTGAATCGCCTTTCTTTTGGCAGTTGATTCCATCAAATTTTGCAAAATCATAAATAGAATTGTGTAAATTCTACATGAACCATGATGTAGTGTAGAACCGTAATCGTATGAGATACATGAATGTAAATGTCAATGTTGGTTTTGTAAACATTTGATATGCATGTTATTTGGTTATTATTCACGTTGTAATTTCTGAACTCCAAGTCAAGATAAGACAAGAGTGTCTCTTACTTGGATAAAGACGAATATTCAAAGTATTGATTTCTGAGTTGTGCTATTTTTTTCCGTTAGTGCCACCACCTTTGGCGCGCATCTCATTAATTTCTCCATCCTTGTCGTGCCTTGGTAGTTCCTCACCACACACGTCCGACACCACATGCTTCCATGTTCGATTGAGTTTTATATCGTGATTTCGCAATCTAAAATTGCGATTGAAATTCCAATCAACCGTTTGCATACGTTTTTTGGTTTTTCAAATTTGTTTTTGAATTTTCCTTTTTTTTTTTTTAAATTTGGTTTCATGTGCCGTGATTGCGATAGTAAGTTATTTAGGTGATTGTTGTGATTTTAGTGTTATGGCAAGCGAAAGATGGATTTTAGGGCTCCGATAAGTGATCTTGTAGTGATTGTTGTCTTCATTGGAATTCTGACTTGCTAGAGTATTTCTATTTTTGTGACTATGACCGGCGGTGCAGAAGTGGTTGACTTATCAAAGTATGACTGTGACTCACTAGAGTTAAATTGTGACTCGCCAAAATTAAGTTGTGATTTGTTGGAGTTGAGTTATGAGTGGCAGTGCAACAACGGAGCCATGGTGGTGTAACAGGTGGTTTTGTGACTAACTGTAAATATTTGACCTGTAACTAATGCATTGTGACCACCCGATTTTTCCAATCCAAAAAAAAAAAAAAAAAAAGGTTAATACACCTTAATTTTGTAAATGGATCACAAAACATTTGTATTTGTCAAGAAACCCCCTAATTTAATAGAATCTCACCCACCCCCACATCCAGTCCAACAATCTTGGCTTCATTATAATTTACAAGGGCACGTAAGCACAATATGACAAGAAAAGCGTGATAGAGTACAAGGATTGAACATTGGCGAGCAAGTTGTTTAGAACATGGCCCCTACTTGTCCGAAATAAGATAAAATGCAAAATCAGCTCATAATTGAATCCTAAATAGAAACATATACAGAAACTGGAACCAAAGTTACCTTCAATGCTTATTTATTTATTTATTTATTTTTAATTTTTTTAAATACAAAGGGAGATGGGGGAGGGGAGAGATAATAGGGAATGGGTAGGTGTAATTCAAACCTAGAACCTCCCACCCAGAATGTGAATACCTAACAACTATAGCATCTGTTTGAATCACAAAGTTACCTTCAATGTTAAATTATATTTGAGGAATTATATCTTTAATTGAAAAATCATGAAACGGGGGACCTGAAACAAAGAATAGAAAAAAATTGAGTATGAACCAAGAAGAGAGATGGAAATAAACAATGAAATATTTAAGCAAAACCAATAGATGAGCTTTTTATAGCTGAGAACACTGAGAAATTAGTTTCACTTATAGAAAAATTGCAGAAAACTTAATGGGAAGAGATTTTACCTTCTTGTGCACCTAACAAGTAGAATGGAAGATGAGCAATCATTTTTGAGCTGGCTTCATTCCAATTGACAGTCCCAGGTTTCTGGGTGCTTGACACGCTGGAAGGTCCCAAAACAGACAAACATATTGCAGGCTCATTCATTAAACCTAAATAATCCCTGGCACGTTTCCAAACCCGCACATCTGAAATCCGGGATCGAGCCACCTGCAATAATTATGTAAACATTCTTGCTTCGTTTAGCAGTTGTGGAAAGACAAGCAAACAACTAACTGCCACCGATTTTCTCTGTGTTTTACACTTAAAGAGGCCAGAGTGTATGCCTGGTAGTGCATTGATGGGAGACTGATGAACAAAAAACTTACTTTTATTTTATTTTTTTATTATTATTTTTTTTTGGGTTCTGTGAAGCCAGTATCGCATCCCAAATTAACAATGAATGAATGAGAAAGAAGATTGTAGTGAAACGGCGCTATTCTGACCTTGCCCAAGGATACACGAGCTCTTGGTTGTAGTTCAGAGTGACATGTGGCGAGCTTAGCAATTGCAGTCACAACAAAACATAGAAGCCTTGACTGGGATGTTTTTCGGACTGTTGAACCAGAGCCAAGGGCTGCTTCTCGCAAACCCAAACGACTTCTCACGACAGGAGGAAGAAATAAATCAGCATTGGAGTGACAACTCGAAATGTCATGCCTACTGTTTCCAAAGAATCTTGAAAATCCTAATGTACCTGGAAGAAAGGTTTTCATATAGAAGTAATTCCAAGCTCTCAAAAAGCTCACGAGCTGCATCTTTGTGAGTTTCACCACCACCTCCATACTCCCCAATCGCCCAACATAATTGCAATGCCAGCTCAGTCTGGCAAATATCCATAAAAAGAAAAATGTTTCAGAAAAAACACAGTTCCATAGACCACAGAAAAATTACGTGCACGGTCCATCTCAACTGACCTTTGCAGGATTGTCATAAGCCTCTCCAAGTCTGTCCACTATAGGCTTCTGCAATGCATTTTCAGATAGACTAAGCGGGAGAACAAGGAAATCAGCTAGTGTTAGAAGAAGTAAACAAGACTACAAGAGTTTGCTTTTTGACACCACAAAAGCAGTGGATATTCATAACAGGAAGCAGACGTGGTTATAACGAGTGAGCCAACTTAATCTTGACAGTTACAATGAGGTAGGTAAATTGGCAATGAGCTGAAGTTATAATTCAGATACAAAAACCCCTTCGAAGGTAAGCAAGTTTCAGCATAGATATTGCAGAACTGTCAGCAGATAGAGTGATACAAAACCAAAGGAAATTCCCTGCCTCACTTTTTCTCCATTTACTGATAATAAAAATAGAATTCTAGTTTATTTCACTTTATAATTATTTTATTATTTTGATTAAATTAGGCTTTGTTGTTTCCTCTCTAAATTGGGGTTTCCTTAACTAGTTATCCACCTTCATTAGGTTTTATTTCTACCCCATATAAAGCGGGGCTTGTGTTTGTGATCTTCATACTCAAATTATGAATTAAACTTGATATCTTCTCTCGAGTTCTTCTGATTATTCTCCCCTTTCTTTGGTCCAATCTAATTCTTATCAACTTTCCATCTTCCTTCCACCTTTCTCCACTTTGTTGGTATTACGTTCCGCTTCATGTAAACAATGACTTTCTACCGAGTGGGTTTTTCGAAGTGATAATAAGTTTAAACGATACATGCATAGAAAAGAAATGAGTGCAAATGAAAATGAAAATTATGGGAAGTACCTTAAGAACAGCAACAAAATCAGGAGAACGGTGGAAGGCGGCAAGAATGAATTCTAGGAGCTTCTTTTGAATCTACACTCACACAGAAATTTCATTAGCAAGCAATTCCAACAGGATGCATAAAAGGAAATGAATTCTAGTGCATGTAATTTATTTATTATTTATTTATTTATTTTTTTTTTTTTGTGTGTGTGTGAGAGAGAGAACACGGAGCAGTTGATATTAAAGTACGCAATTATTTTATTAAATTATAGAAAAATCATTTAATAACCTCATAAATAAAGGCCATTTAGAGTACCAAGCAAAAAACATAAGAAAGTATGGATCACATATCTTAATTTTGCGCTCTAAAGGATGATTTTCATCAAGTGCTTCCTCGATGTCTTACCTCATACGAGAACATTTTGTCAGGAAATAATGTAGAATATCTTGTCATAAGTACGGGAATCAACGCGCATATCAAAGCTGCAAAATAATATTTTAGAATAAGCAAAATTATCCAGCAAAATAACTTCTTCATATTATGCAGTTCTCAGTTCTGCAAAGAGGAGTTTTCCTAGCTGAAGGGATCAATAAATGTGAAATTGACTATTGTTGAAAACAGGTAAGGTCATACAGGAATTGAAATCACGGACTGCTAAGGCAAAATAGGCATCAAGAAGCCTAGGTGCCATTTTGAGTGCTTCTTTTAGTCTATCAGACAGAGGAGTGCTAATCACAGCCTGCAGAGCTGCAGTCATTGCAGGAGAGGTCCAATGTCGTTCCTGAAACATCAAAGATATAAAAATCATTTTATTTCCTCAAAAGAATTGTATAATAATTTAACCCGGAAAAACATTATAAATATATCTTATTGACAGCAAACTCATACAGTTACTTTTTACTGAAATCAGAATACTCAAATAACAAACTGGCACACAAACCAGAAAAGTCATCTTTTCGGAGCTAACCAATCTTTCTCCCACCCATTATTTTCTCCCTATAGAAAAGAAAGCGGCAGCGGATTTCCAATTTCCGTTCAAATTATAAAGAACAAAAATAGCAGGCCTATCCTAGAGAAATCAGGAACCAGGCCCCACAAAAATATTTAGCTAACCGAATTGTAAGTTTCAAAACAGTTGCTCCCTTTGTAAATCAATAAGATCGTAAACAATTGGAACATAGAGAAAACAGGATATTTGACCAACTGGAGAAACAAGGACTCATTAAGATCGTAAACAATTGGAACATAGAGAAAACAGGATATTTGACCAACTGGAGAAACAAGGACCTCCAGCCAACCCAAGTTGCATAAGAATTGAGGTTGGGAATCAAACTGAAGACAGCAAAAGCATGTGCTGCTAGTCAACTGCAGAAATACACCCGTCCACTAACATAAGCATGCACTGTGAGTGAGAGAGAGAGAGAGAGAGAGCAAAACAAAAGTAAAGGATAATATATGTTGCTTTGTTCCCAAATTAAGCAGAATCAAGTCATTAATGCTTCAAAAATTAAGATTTCTTTTTATTGGATGCTGCCACACCAAGTTGCAAACTTCAAAAGTTAGAAAGGAAGACATACTGCAACACCGTCGTTCTCATCCTTGAGAAGCTCAAGGAAGAGAGGATCAGCTACGGCAATTGTGCTGCTATCCTCAGATTCAGAGTCTGCACCTCCATCTCCTATAGTTGAACCAGTATATGCTGTGTCCATGAGTGCAAACAGGATCTGCGATCAAACTAGAGTGTCCATAGTTTTGCCACAGGGGAAGGTTTTAGTTATAGAGTTTTCAGAAGATCCATAAAAACCTCAGGAGCTGCGCTCTGCTGAATTGAAGCTATGCTACTCCCAACCAGCGACCCAGAACTTTTTTCCACCTTTTCCAGTGCCACAACCAATACTAGCCAAGGCACGAGAAAACTGTTTTAATAAATAATAATAACCAATAACTTTATGAAAGCTGGATTCCATGTAATAACATAATCAGGAACTTAGTCGCGAGCTGGATTCTATGTATAACATTGACCTCCTACATGCTGCATGTCTGTACCATCCTAGCAGGAAAGGGAAAGGCTAATTATTGACTTGTTTCTAGTACAATGGTAGAGAAAGAGACTAGCCAGCCACCTGAGAAAGCATAATACATAAAATTGCTTTAAGTTATTCTTTACAAAATTGGTCTTCTTCCCCAAAATTTTACAAAACGGAACTTGCTTAGGAGACACCTAAGATCTGTTTCCTCTCTCTAAAAGAAAACAAAAGGATGTCTATTTGAAGATCACGTTTCTAATTTCCATGAAGTGGTCCAACGGGCATAGCAGAACAGGGCAGGGAGAGAAGGATAGATCAATCAATATAGTAGAGTTGAAAGCACAACATGGGAAGCACTTTTGATCACCTACCCTCAGTGGGCAGCGTAAAAACTTCCCACTGCAGGTAAGATTCTCCCATATCGCAGAACCAATTTCGAAAAAAAACAGATTCATGGTAGAATCTGCCCCAAGCAGTGATGTATAGAAAGATACTGACATATGAAGATGCATGTAGAGACTAATGACAGAACTGTAATTGAAAGAACTTAAATACTGCTCACTAATTTTGATATAGAGACCATGTTGTCTCCATTGGAGACCACATGTAAACGTGGCACACTATATGAAAATTTTACTGTTCACTCCTTACAGAATTGTTGATGCAAAATGGAAATGAAAGAAGTGGAAAGGGAAAATGTATTCTAGAAGGCTTTAGAATTAGTATTTGTTTAAAATTAGGATTCACTTATTTTATTTATCTATTTATCTTTTATTATTACTTGATTTCAAGTTAGGGCTTTTTCTTAGGGTTAGAGTTATGTTGGCCCCTATAAACAGCTCCTTTATTTCATTGTACGAGGCACCTCCAATTTTATTGACAAAAGGCTTTATTCGTCAGTCTTAGCCCTTGTGCGGTACCCGTTCTACTAACACCCAAGAAAAACCATTCTTGGCGTATGTGTGTAGACAGTCGTGCTATTAACAAGATCACTATCAAGTACCGCTTTCCTATCCCTCGTCTAGATGATCCATCTCGTGATCACAGTGGTTTCTTTATTAAAAATGGTTATCTTTTTAAAGGGACTAAATTGTGCATTCTACGTACTTCCCCTCGAGATTTCCTCAATTTGGGAATTACATGCTGGAGGTCTCGCTGGACATTTTGGTTGTGATAAAACTATTGCTCTCGTTGAGGATAGGTTTTATTGGCCTTTTCTTGAGTGAGATGTTGCACGCATTGTGTCTCAATGTCGTACTTGTCAGTTGGGAAAAGCTTCTCGCCAAAACACTGGCATGTACACTCCACTGCCTGTCCCTCATGCTTCTTGGCGTGACCTTAGTATGGACTTTGTTCTAGGATTGCCTAAAAATGCTGGAAGTCATGATTCTATTCTGGCTGTGGTTGATCGTTTTTCTAAGATGGCCCATTTCATTCCTTGTTCCAAGTCCTCTGATGCAACCCATGTAGCCAAATTGTTCTAAAGAAATTGTTCGTTTGCATGGTTTGCCTATTACTATTGTCTATGATCGGGATGTCAAATTTGTTAGTTACTTTTGGAAGACTGTGTGGAAATTGTTTGGCACTACTCCTAAGTTTTCCTCCACTTTTCATCCCCAAACTGATGGTCAGATTAAGGTTGTGAATAGAAGTTTAAGAAATTTACTGCGTTGCTTAGTTGGGGATAAACCAGAAAATTGGAACGCTCTTCCGATCTACCTATAGCTGAATTTGCTTATAATAACTCAGTCAATAGGTCCACTGGTCATAGTCCTTTTGAGATTGTTCAGGGATTTTCTCCTCGCCAACCCCTTGACTTAGTTCCGTTACCTACTGATTTTAGACCTGCTGCATCTGCTTGAGCTTTTACTGACCATATTCATAATTTGCATGATGAAATTCGTCATAAAACTGCTTTTAAGTAATGCAAATTATAAACTTACAGTTGATGCTCATCGAAGGTCCAAGGAATTTAATGTTGGTGATTTTGTTATGGTTAGACTTGTTCCTGAATGTTTTCCAAAACAACTTGGAAAAAAGCTTTGTGCCAAAGCTCTCGGACCTTTTCGTGTTCTTAAAAAGCTTGGAACTAATGCATATCTGCTTGAGTTACCTTCGCACTTAAATAGTAATCCAACTTTTAATATAACATATTTGTATCCTTATCGAGGCACATTCGAGCCTCCAGTTTTACCATCTTCTCTTTCTACAGGTCCGACGACTCTACCACCTCCTCGGCCACCGTCTACTTCATTTCCTCATCCTGATGCTGTTGAGTCTGTCCTCGATAATGCTATTGTGGGTTCTAGTCATGGAGGTTCTAGAAGATTTTTGGTGCGCTGGAAAGGTCGCCCCACCTTCTGAAGATACTTCGCTTCCTGAAGATGAATTGCGCAAGTTACATGAACCACTGCTGGACGAATATCTGAAGCACAACTCGCCAGAGTTGAGTTCATTTTTGCCGGGGGAAAATGATGCAAAATGGAAAGGAAAGAGGTAGAAAGGGAAAATGTATTCTAGAAGACTTTAGAATTAGTATTTGTTTAGAATTAGTATTCACTTATTTTATTTATCTATTTATCTTTTATTATTACTTGATTTCCAAGTTAGGGCTTTTTCTTAGGGTTAGGGTTATTTTGGCCCATTAGGGCTATGTTGGCCCCTATAAATAGCTCCTTTATTTCATTGTATGAGACACCTTCAATTTTATGAAAAAATCACTTTCAAGAATTTGTCTTGAGCTTCAAGAACTTGCGAGTTCTTAACTTAACAACTTTCATCCTTTTCGGCATCAATTGTACTGTAGCTGATCAAGTTAGATCACTGGCAGAAATGAATTCTACAGGTGTCAGTGGGAAGTATATTGTAGAAATGCCTGCTATCATTTCCAGAAGTTCTAGTAAAAAACTGGGACCTGTATGTAGATTCAAAAGGCAGATGTGGACCATTCTATTACCTCATGAACCCTCGACCTCCAAGCTTCTCATCTCACTCCTCCCGTTTTCCAGACGCTCCCATTAAGGAAGGAAGTACTCAATAGTTTATATAAAGCAATATAAACTAACTTACTTGGTAAGTCAACAAGTGAAGGAAACAATGGAATGAAGGACCCAGGCGAAATCAATCCCGGAAACACTCTAAGAAACAATTTCTCCAACCTGCATGAGAGAGAGAGAGGATTCAGAAAATTGGCTACTTCCAGTCACTAAATCGTGAGAGCACAGGAAAGGCAAACTTCGTCATTAAGTTTTATCCGATATTGGTTGCTTATACATCAGAAAATCGATTATCAAACAAAAGGTGAGGGTTACATTTTTTCTTTGCCAGATTTATAAATTGTTTTATTTCAGTGAGAAGACAAATAACCTTCTAGGCAGAGAAGAAAACAGCACATGCTCTTTTGACAGCTAACATGCATAAGATTACTTGGCCCTTTTTAAATCTGAGTATTGGCGGAAAATGAACAAAGAATCTAAGAAGCAGAAGACTCACTTCTCTCCATTCCAAGCAATTAGCTTCAGTAATAGTGGAAAGAACTGCACATTAAGATAGAGATAAGAAGAAATTCACTGCATATTTTTAAGGTTTCAATAACTGTGCATTTTCAAATCAGAAGACAATGAGAAATGAAGATATTCATCCTTGTTACAACTACACTGTTCAATTCTCTGTTAGTTGAATGAAGATATATAACCGTCTGCAGTTTCAAATCAGAAGACAATGAGAAGTGAAGATATTCATCCTTGCTACAACTACACTGTTAGCTAATTTTACAGAAGTAGTTTTGTTGTAGCTTCAGAATTTTGGGTCAGCAAGCGAAACTGTATTTTGACTATCCATATAAAAAGCAAAAATGGGTTACAGATGTCGGTTCCCTGGTCTAGCTTCCAAACCCTCTCTTAGGAGTGAACTAAGGCAACTTCAATATGGACTGTTGAAAACATCATGCTTAAAATTGGCAGTTGAAAGCAATAGCTGGAAAGGAAAGTGAGATCAAATTAATTCTTAGATGATAATTAGCAGACTGCAAAAACAATCTCCAGTTGGAATAAAAGACCAGCCAGTTAAGCAGACAATAATATTGTGTTTATTTTATATGTATAAAAATATTCATTTTGCATCAGTCTATCCACAACGGTAGCATGTAGGCAAC
Source organism: Nyctanthes arbor-tristis (assembly GCA_963692815.1). NCBI lineage: Eukaryota > Viridiplantae > Streptophyta > Magnoliopsida > Lamiales > Oleaceae > Nyctanthes > Nyctanthes arbor-tristis. The sequence continues at coordinate 14,829 of CAVNYN010204955.1, forward strand.
CATAACCAACCACAAAGCTGCATACATTGCTGACCTAAAACGTGCTCGGATCAGCCACTCTCCGACTCTAAACCTTAGTGACAGAAATTAGTTTCATTGTTCTTCTGAGAGGCGACACTAGCATACTTGGTCTACAATGGATTATTATACCGTTCTACCAGTGGCAGTATAACAGCTGGAAACTAAATAGAATGTCCGTACTATAAATTAGATCCTCTGTTTACAACTGACATCATCTAGATCATGCTGTTTCACATATAGTAGAAACTACAGAAATTTATCTCCACCCAAATACCTGAGGAAGTAATGCAGGGAAAGAACTCATAAGCTTTCTTTTGTTTGCATTAAGAAATTCAAGTGTCGCCTCAGCAACAACAGGATCTGCAAACTCACTGCAGGAATAATTAGATTTTTCTGGGTCTAGATGACCATCAAGGTTGTATAAGGATGCATCGTACTGGGGTTGAAAAAATCATAATGATAAAAATTATGCAACTTAAATGAGGCAGAAAATTAAAGAAACTTAAATGAGCAGATTTTGAACACACAATTTCTTTAAAAAAGGATCACTAATAGACAGAAGTAACAGATCCAGAGCATACTAATCCTGGCAGGTAAGACAACACTTGAAATCTGGCAAGACAAAACCTTCAGTAGATTTTATTAAATTTCCAATCGTATCGCAACATAATCAGTAAGCATAAAATTCTCCGAACACAGTATAATTTTTCAAAAGGTAATCTTATGTCAATGCAGTTTAAAATATGCCACCAAGATATCAATATGAATTTGTTCTTACCGGCTCAAGCATGAACGGAAGAAAGTCTTCAAACTAGGATCGGCATCATGTAGAACTGCATCCCCAAAATCAAGAAAAAATTGGAGTATGGCCTGCATTATAAACGACAATGCAAAGTATAAGCAATCTTTCTAAGTAAGAAAACATAACCATAACCTGAGGAGCAAAGGCATATCTGGCGCTTTGGCAGCTAACATGAAAATCGCCCACTAAATTTAGGTAACCTAGATCATCTCAAATCAATTGAATCATTCAAATAGAAACAAAGACGAAGTCCAGAGAAATAAGATTAGCGAAACTTGAGGACAAACATACAATAAAGGACAAATCTTGCAAGAAATATCAATATGTAAATGATGTGTTTTTCGTAAAACAGTAAAGCACGAATGTTATATGTGCACATCTTGCCCAGGTGTATTTACATCACGTAAACTTACCTATATGCATAAGCTAGCACTAACACCCAGTTGCACCAACAAAATTGATGGCTTTATCTGTATTTATTCACACAGTTCATGAAGTCCCTTGCAATGGCTATAGGGGCGAATTAGAGTGCTGGTTAGCTACAGCATGAAATATGGTTATACAAGGGGTCAGACAAAATATCTACACCCCAAAGTATGGTAAACTTTCACTTTCAACTAGTTCTAAATTCTGACGCAAATACTTGACGAGGCCCTAAACAGTATTTGGGCATCCAACTTGTCCTAAATCATTTAGCAAATATTTTCATTCAAACTATGCCCTATTAATGCCGTGGAATGAGAAATCAATGCTTGATAATTGCATATAATTTCATGCAGAGAAAATTTCCAAACTTTTGACGGTTTTGTAAGCTGATAACAGCAGGTGGAAAAAATCGTAATATAATGTAAAATAAAAATTACAAATAAAAAACAAAGACCTGAAAAATAAGAGAGGGAAACTACCAATAGAAGAACGCCATTTGAAGTCCTAGACTGAGCCTGCGAAATGGACGCAACTGACCGTTGAAAAATCTTGTTCAGGTGGGGATAAACCCTAGCCACCAAATCTTCCGAATTGTCACTTTTACACAGTTCATACAGCCTTTTCACCTGCTCAAATCAAATAAACCTCAAATAACAGAAACCCAAAGAAATACGAAAACAAAGAGAATATGAAATTAAAAATAGAGAAATAACTGAATTGAGGAGAGAAGGATCAGCAGCAGGATCGGTGGCATAATTGGAGTCTCTGGCACTGGAAGATAACGATCGAAGATGAAAATCCCATTCTTTATCTCTATCATCCATTTACAGATATCAAATTTTCCAATTGTATCAGTATAACGGATTAATGCTCTGTTGATTTCCAATTGTACAGTTAGGATTTAGCAACGCCGTGAAGAAGTTTAATGGAAGCTTTTACTTTGTACGGTTTTATTTGGGCTTCTCCAAAGCTCGGGTCCTCCGTCCTCGTGTAATATTTGCATCTCCCTCAGTCTGAGGTAGGAATGGTAGAAAAGCCTCAAAAACCCAAACTCGATGAAAACCCGCCCTGAATGGGACAGGACGGGGCACAAATCTGTGCCCCGTTTCAGATTCGGGGCGGGGTCGGGTTTGGGGTACCCCGCCCCGCCCCGAAAACCAGAAACTTTCAACTTAATTAAAAAAAAAAAAAATTTGATTGATTTGTGCCCCGTTTCAGATTCGGGTCGGGGTCGGGTTTGGGGTACCCC
>CAVNYN010204958.1:0-47307 GCA_963692815.1 Nyctanthes arbor-tristis
TTCTTTACCTTACCTTTATCAAATTTTGCACAGGTCAATCAAATCAAACCATGCTTCCACAGACCACAAAATCCCACGTTTGGCTTAGCTTGAACCTCACAAGAATTGACTTCTTTCTTTAGAATTTGTCAACTAGTATAAAAAAATACTAGTAGAAGCAAAATTAAATACCGTTTCATTAAAACTTTATACTGCAAACACAGATACATTTTGCGTACATAATATAGACAAAGCTGGTGTTAATCGTAAGAAATAACAAATATATATATATATATATATATATATGATTGATTTTCGGTTTCAAGTACAGAAGAGTGCCCTAAAACGAATAAGTTACGTGCATGAATTTCAAGAGGGATCAAAAAAAATTTTTAAAAAACGTGATAAGAAAAGAAACGTATATATGTATCAAAAGGGGGATAAACATGAAGCGGAACTAAATAGAACAAGTAGAAATTTCTCTGCCTAACATATGCAAAATCGAAATACGCATGCGGTTCGTAGGTCAAAAGAAGTAAAAGAAGAAGTTGATGTCAGTATATATAATAGATGTTTGGGTCAAAGACGACGCTTCAGAGATTAATAATAATTAATAATAATAATAATAAAGTAAAGAAGTGAAGAATAATTACTAGTTAAACTTATCTTTCTTAATTTGTGTTTATTATAACTAAGTGTCTAATATTATTATTCTCCCTTTTTGAAAAAAAAAATTTATATAAATTCAAAGCTTCATAATAATTCTTTTGACAGCCCCATAAACCCTGAAAACCCGGGCATCTTTTGACAATTAATATACCAACGAGCAACTGGGCAAGCTTCATTAATTTCTTCCTTTTTTTAAATGTTTGTTTCCTGGAATAATTATGTACGTATATAAACTGTTCATCTTACATATATTGAGAGATAATCTATAAATACAATGGTATAGCATGCCACAAGACTTTTTTTTTTTTGGTTTATTCTTCGTCTAAATTTTTAGGTATTTTTCTTTTTACTGTGTGGTTAATCGTAACGGGCAAGCATGTGGGTGCTTCATTTTGATTACTACATATTGTCACCAATTTTAAAGAAAAAGCTGCCATATGATCTTATCTTGTTCAATGCACAATTACATTGTGCCCTAAAATTTTATCAGTTTGACGCCGTTATTATCATATATGAGTAACGTATTTACTCAAATATGTGTGTGTGCGCGCGCGCGCGCGTGTGTGTATGTATAAGTAACATAGAGGGCTCAATTATTAGACTAAAATTAATAAACCATGAAACCCTAAAATACTAGATTGTCGAATTGCATTAAAAACCTAGGACAATCGTTCCAAGTGATTTATTAGCGGAAAATTTTTATAACTTTTCTGAAATTTTTGTTAGAAAACTGTCGGCCACATATATGTCACATGGATTTCAAAGCCAAGTGATCATTTGTATTTCAACCAAATTGGTAGGAGCCTTTTTAACAAACTTTCGTGAAACTTTTGAAAGGGGTCTTCATATATATGTGAGATACAGATTTTAACCCTCAATTTTAGTCCTGAACCAATTTCTTTTTCTTTTCTTTTCTTTTTTTCTTTTTTTTTTGAAAATTTCCTTGTCTTTTCAAGAATTATTAAGTGGGCAAATCAAGTCATCAACTTTGAATACCAAAAAATTACAAAATTAAAGTCCTAATCATATTTAGAATAATTTCATTAAACACAGTAGCCTATACATATAGGCAGGTGGGTAGATATATTTACACACATTGGGCAATCACAAAGAGCCATCGATGGCGGGGCAACCGCAGCAGTTGTAATAATAAAGAAATTTCAGTCTTAGAAGAAAGGAATTTTTTTTATATTCCCTGGCACGTGTCAAGGATAAATTTTATTTTATTTTTCCTAATTATCATATTTGGGTTTTATTTATTTTATTTTATTGGATTTGGGGTGCTTGCCTTTTTTACTTTTCATCCAGTCTGCTTTATTTTGTGGTAGCAAAGATTAATTAATGGAATCCCTCTAGAAACCTAGCAATTCTTTAATTGTGCTTATATTACATTTGTCTCTTGTTACCATTAAACAAAGATAAATTTAATCTCGGCTTTGATAATCTCATGGTTATTGCCATAGTGTTATTAGATAACATATGGTGTTTCTGTGCCTTGTGTGTTGTGTTCCTGTTAAAAAGTATAATTTCATGATTATTATCAACTAATATTACATACTATGTTATAACAATAAAAATTTTACATTTGTTTAGATCTTGTTTTGAGATATTATTATTAACTAGTTAGTATTCAAGCTTTGTTTAATGTCAACGAGGTCGCGATCTATATGAAAATAAGAATAATAGCTTTGAATCTACCTTTTCTTATATATGTTATTATGAGCGATACGCGGGTTAAGATATTTGAAAACAATGAATGCAAATGTCTAGATATGGAACCACTTTTATATGTATAATAATGATTGAAGGAATATAATCAACAAAAAAGGGAATAAAAAAATAATTGTAGGCACAGAATTAATAAAGCATTAACGATATATCTATATATAATAAAAGTAGTAGTGATTTCAGTATCATTTTCCCACCTAAAAAGATACTGGAATCCAATGTTTTTTATTTATTTTTTATTTTATGCTTTTTTTTTTCTTTTCTATGGATGTTTCTAACCACCCACTACTAGCATACACCTTCCACAATTGTATTTTTTTTCTTTTCTTTTTTTTTTTTTTGTTTTTTAGTTTCTCCTTTAACATTAATCTAGTTTGTATTAAAAAAAAAAATTTCCAGTTGTGGTGTTGCGCTAGTAACTCCCTATGCTCTCAGTTTTAATTCATCTGACAGGTTACTGATCCAATTAAATTGATTTTCACAATTAAATTTATCAAATCACAACATTGTTTCAAATACTGTCCACTAATTGAAAGCTTTTATATTTTAGCATGATCGCTTTTTAAGTATAAGTACTTATTTATACACATTTAGTACCATTTTATTGGATGCATTTTGCAGTGTGGATTTTCATAAATTTCATAATTTCAGCAACAAAAATTTGTTTTTTGAAACACTTGAGTCGATACTTTTTAGAGATCAAGACCAAATTGGATTCTTAAAGTGCTAGTCTGTCACAAATTGGATGCTCACATTTTATTTAAACTATTTTTTGTAATTAAATATTCTACAAGTGAAAATGAAGAAATGACTCTAACAAAAGACTCCCAAGAAGAGAGCACATGTTGAGCAACAACACGATGCAACTAATATTAGCTATGTTTCTAATGAAAGATTAACTATAAAGTCCTATCCAATTGTCCTTGGGAAGAAATTAAAATTGAAAAAGATCAATCCTACTAATTATCATCTACTTCGATTTAGACTAAGATTTGTTTTAAATTTGATAGGGATTTTAATCATCCATGAACACTAAATACATTTTTTTTTTTTACTTTATGTATGTATTGTTATGCAATGATTTTACAATTTAATATTAGTTTGGATATTTCATGACATTTCTATGTATTAGATTGTTTCCTATAATGTATATGGGTTTTATTCAATGTTTATTTAGCTGTTTAATTATATTAATATTTAATAAATTGCTTCCTTTAATGTCTATGAGTATTAACTTCCTTATTTACTATTAGAGAATTTCTTTTTAACCTTGTATATGTTCATCAGATATATGTACATATGTACATATATTTACGAAGTCATTAGATATATTTCAACTTACTGGTTTTAGAGTAATTAAAAAATTCATTTGTTAATTTATACGTATCTTTTAACTAATTTGCATGTGTTTATTAAACAAATTCTAATTTTGAGTCGTTTAGTTTCTAAGATGTTATTATCAGTTTAAGAAAAAACTAAAAGTTACACCATTTACACAAGACACATAATTCCAACCTGTGTATATGTAGTGATAAGTTATCATACATATCAATCACAAATTAAATGATAATGAAAACGATTAAGCGATATACTTGATTCTAAAAAAAAAAATAATCATGCAACAACGCTCAATTTTCATTTGTTGCATTGTAACTAGCTATTTTCTTCAATTTTATTTTTAAGAATACATTATCACGGTGACATGTACAGTCTAATTTTTAATTGCCCATTAATTTCTTTAATTTAGGTAGATCATTAACCACTCATGTTTGTAGCAGATGCATATCATCCATGAGGTATTTGACAATAATAATTATTAGAATATTTTAAATTTTTGTACGAATATGGATATATTTCTTTCTTTTTTTTTTTAACATTACAAGAGTGATATATTTCTACAAACGAGTATAATTCACTTACGAACAACGTTAATATATAAGTTTATGTAATATAAAATATAAAATCAATGTAAATATAACACACTAAAAATATAATTCACTAAAAAAAATTAAGTACTGATTTTAAATTAATTATTATTGCTGCTATTATTTCTTTCTTTTAAATGATGTTATATTACCTCAATATATTTTGTTTTGTTAGTTGTTTATGCGCGTGCATCGCATGGGGATAACACTAATATCTTAAAAAATAATGTATATTTGTGTGTGAGAAAGTATAGCTCAATATTCTTTTACATGCCTATGTAACTCAAACGTGTTTTGCACTTTTACTCTTCATTTGCTTCACTAATTGATTCGAAGCATGATATATAGAAGAAATGAGAAGAACAATGACCTGTCCTATTCTAGAATTCATTGGCAGAAGTGTAGTAATAATACTTGCTAATTGGATATACAACGATGCAATACAAGTGGAGGTCAGTAGTCTACACAGACAAAAAAAAGGAGTAGTAATTATATACGTATACCTAGCTACTCCAAAACAACGAAGACTACACTAATGAAATTATCGATTTCTTTTATGCTAAATCAATTTTTTGTTTAAAATGCTCCTTTTAACTTATTAGGATAATTTTGTCATTTGGGTATTTGTTAGGGTTTTTCGGGGCTTGCTATTTCACTATATACGTAGTCTTGAGTTGCATTGTTTTTCACATACTTTATGAATGAATAGATAATGAATATATTAATAAAAAAATATAGAAATTTGTTATGCAATTATCAATAATTCGTGTAGAATTTTGATTAACTTTTAACTAGGTAGTTCTCCCTCTTTTCCTTTTCCCACTTTTTTTTTTTTTTAATGTATGCTTTTGATTCCCCATATTAGAGTGTAAAATGCGAATTCCATACATCCTATGAAATCATTAATATGACAACAAAATGACAAATTGAAAAAACATAAAGATAAAGTGATGTTCCCTATTACATAATACCCAGGAGACAAACTTTGTATTATAATGCAAATTAATTTGATTTGATATAAACTACTATTTTATTTAAGCTTCATATTTTAATCCTTTGGAATTCCACAAGTGCATGCATTTGGCATTTGCAGCTTCAAAATTAAATATATCTCTCTTCCCTACAAAAACACGTGAAGGCAGCTTTAGGTTTTCTTTTTTTATTTCATAGATAATGTAAGTTAACAATATAGAAAATTTTAATGCGACATTCATTAACGAACGTGTTTGGATTAGTAGCTGCTAATTTGGTGGCGTCAACGACTGATGATCATTAAAACGCGTGGCACCATTGCTAGTTGTGATTGTTAAAAAATGTTACGAATTTTCTAATGTCCACTAATGAAGCATGTAGTAGTTCTTTTTCATTTTTTCATTTTTTTTTATAATTTGGTAATTAATAATTAACTTTTAGATGAACATTGCGGATTGCCGACATCATCTAGAAATTAGCAACTCACTTTTGTTTAATTTTTATGAATATATATCGGATTTATTTGGTTAATTATCAATAATAAAATCTCACGGTGTGTGTATATATATATGTGTGTAGGGTTTTGTCATATGAGGTTGTCCTTTTCTTATTTTTTATTATTATTGTTTTTTTTCTTTTTTTGATAGGAGGGGAGGGGAGGGGAGGGGGAAATAGGCGAAGGGCCTGTATGGTTCAAATTCAGAACCTCCTGTTTAGAACGTGAGAATTTAATCATTGTACCATTTGTTCGAACCACTCCTTTTATTTTTTTGTTTAACTAAATGAGTTTTAAAAAATTTTTAATTTGCCCTGTGTGTGTATAATTTGAATTTCAGTGGGCAATAAAAGTTAATTTGATATGAACCATCATCAAAACATCACATTGCCACATAAATTCAGCACTTTCAGTGTGTTTTGCCACCAGTTGTTTATTTGTATGTGATATATATCATTTTATTGAATTATTTTATAGAAAAAAGTCAAAAACTGATACTACTAGTCAAATATACTGTTTAACTTTTGAAAAATTATATCCAATAAACATAATATCACGTGATAAATCAATTGGTTACGAGACACGTTCTTAACATAGAGGGTAACACAAAACAATCTATATTGCACTTCATTGATTTACATATAAACCATTCCTCATGCATATAATTAATTCTATCAGAGATTCATCGTGTGTTCTTTCTTTTTCTTTTTCTTTTTCCCTTTTTTTTGGGGGGGAGTGGGGGGGCGAGGGTGCTGGTGAAGGATTCATGGGGAGAAAAGAGATGTGATCATTGTTATCAGACCCGAGCCAATTGACTCAATCAAAGTTTTGGGTCGCTGGTTTATTGGTTGAAGTGATTCGATGATCAAACAGTATGGCTCAGTTTTTACTAAACTGATAAAATAATCCTTATAAAGTATATAGCATAAATTGTAGTCATTTACTAAATTAACTTTACATTGATTGTATATAGAATTCTCACGAGGAAATAAATATCCTCTCTAGCCAAAATCCAACAAAAAACACTACTCTAAATAATTAAATTAAGAATTGATTCTCTTTTTTCTTTGTTGAGTATATAAATGAGTAGTGTATTAATAGGTAAATATCTTTAGGAAAAAAAACTGTAAACCATGCAATGAAAGCGGTTTTGAAATTAAGACATTACTGTATATTTAAAAATATGTAGAAAAATATAGAACGGGTATAAATTATATTTTCATGTATGGATATATACTACATGACTCTTGGCAAAATAATTATTGCTTTATTTTAGAAGGTAGATTTCCTAAAACATTAATCTTCATGTACTTAATTTTTATCTCTGAGTAGTCTAATGCATTTATATGTAGATATTCCTGGTCTCTTCCCCCCTTAATATTTACACCTCTAATCCATTATTAAAACAGCATACATTTTTACGTTCTTTCATGTGGATGTTTAGCCGCAAAGACAATTAATTCTTAATTTAAAAATTTCATGACAACCTTTTTTTTTTTTTTTTTTTACAAGAAAAAAAAGGGAATAAAAGAAAAAAATCAATTTACAATGTGTTTGGCAAAATGGATGTTTATAAATTGGTTTATAAACAACTACGTTGTATCATTTTAGTAGTTATTTTATGTGAAAAGTCAAAAATTACAGTTTGACTTTTACTTGTTGACTTTTTAAAAAAAGTGAAACCAATGAAATTATACCGTATAGCGATTTATAAACAAGATGGTTTATAAACCAAGTTGCCAAACACATTGTTAATAATTTCCATGTTGAAATGAGTACGCACCTACCGGAAAAGGTCAATATGTCAAACTTCATAGCCACTTGCTAACTAAAAAACCGAGTTTAAGTACATTAATTATTAACAAATTTTAATTTTAAAACTAAAATAAATCCCCCAAAAAATAATTAAAAAATAAAATAGTCTCTAATCCTTATTGCGGCTCCCTCACATCTCACCTTTTGTTCCACCATTTTCAAACTTCTCTGTCTCTCTTTCTATATAAACCCCACCTTCTCTTTCTCCTCTATTAATCCATAAAATCTCTTTCTTCTGTTCAAATAAACTCTTCAATCTTTCAATCAATCACTACTCAATTTCTTTATTGATTATTAGCTAATAAAATTAAGATCATGGATATCTATCATGGAGAATTGGCTGGTACTGAAAATTACTGCCAAATTAGTGAAGAAGAAACAGATTTGAGAAGGGGTCCATGGACTGTTGAAGAAGACCAAGCCCTCATGAGCTACATCGTGCAACACGGGGAAGGTCGATGGAACTCCCTGGCTCGATCAGCAGGTGAGCGGGAAAGAAAAAAAAAAGTCACTTTTAAACACGGCCGATGATGTTTTTATTTTGGTTGAGTTATTGGGTTTTGGGAACCGGGAATATGCATTTCTTCTTATTGGTCGTACGGCATGAGCTTAAAAAGTGATTTTGGTGCATCCAATAATAAAGTGGGATACTGGGGCTAAGGATAGTTCTCAGAAACTGGCATATGAATATGAACTTTACCAAAAAAAAAAAAAAGAAAAGAAAAAAAAAATTCCTCTGTTAGCTAATGAAAATTCAATGGCGCAGGTTTAAAGAGGACTGGGAAGAGCTGTAGATTGAGATGGCTCAACTATTTACGCCCCAATGTTCGGCGTGGAAACATCACTCTCGAAGAACAGCTTTTGATTCTTGAACTCCATTCTCGGTGGGGCAATCGGTGAGTTATTATTATTATTCAGTACTGCCGATATTCTGTTGAAGACAGGATTTAAATGAACAAACGTAGAAAACCCCGGGACTAATGTTTGTGGAGATTAATGTTGTTTATAGGTGGTCCAAGATTGCACAACAATTGCCTGGTCGGACCGATAATGAGATCAAGAACTACTGGAGAACCCGAGTTCAAAAGCATGCTAAACAGCTCAAATGTGACGTGAACAGCAAGCGATTCAAGGACACCATGCGTTATCTTTGGATGCCAAGACTAGTGGAGAGAATTCAGGCTGCCTCAGCTGCGGCCGCCTCCTCCTCTGCGGCCAACGGCTCCGGCACTACCTCTTCCTCCACCGCCACCACCATCTACCAACCAAACAGCCATGGAAACAGCCTTACTAGCACAGATATGTACACGGGCTCAAGCAGCCAAATGGTGCTCCCACAGGCTAATATCGGCAATATCGTCGGCAACTGTGGCGTCCCAGTGGCCGAGAATTCGAGCACCACCGCGTCGTCTGACTCTTTCGGCACCCCGGTTTCCGACCTCACAGATTGTTACATTCAAGATTTTGTCCCTTCAGCTAATAATTATGATAATCAGTTAGCATATGGAGATCAAACGTTTACCAGTCCCACTGGTTATTATAACTTTAACCAATTAAGGTTGGATTTCCAAGCTACGGAGCAAAGCAATCAATGGGTGGAGGACGGAAACGTGTGCGAGAATTTGTGGAATGTTGATGACATGTGGTTCTTCCAACAGCAGTATTTGGACAACAATTTTTGATAAAAAAAAAAAAAAAAACAGGACAGAAATTAGTGGAAAGAAGTTCCCAGTTGTAGAAATTCAAGAAGCTGTCATCAAATTATTAACTAGGAAGATATACATCTTAGGTCTATAGATTCATAGAATTCTTATTACTGGAGAAGAAGGAATCTACTATAGACCTGATGTTTGTGTTTAGTTCTTGTTTGGTTTTTTCAGTCTCTTTATTTTATTTTCATTTGTTGGGGGTAAAATAAATTGTAATCCTATAGGGGTTTTGATATATATTCTTTGAAATTGACAATAATTATTAATTAATTGGTTCCTTTGTTCTGTTTTATTACATAGTTATATCGAACGGAGTGTGATGATATTATTCCCTTCGCCTTCTATTTACAACTGTAACTTAATCATTCGATTTAATATTTCCTCTCTGTATATAATTTACGTAGTAAAACAACGATTTGATCAATCTAATTATTAGTAATTTGTGGGCGATTGAACACTCTTAACGCCTCTTTGGCAAATTGATCATTGTCTACTTCAAAAAACTCTCAGAGAAAGCTGATAGCGAATCAATATTACTTTGTCAAGATTTGCGTTTATAAAAAAGAAAAAAAAAATCAGATGTGTGCAAAGATCAAAAGTTAATCTCTCATCTTTTTCGTAGTGTTGTTGTTGATTTACTTTATTACAAAAATGTATTTAATCGATAACATAGTTTTCACCCAAGATGATTGCACTATTTAGTGGATATTATAATGTTGTAGATGTGCATAATTGGTTCCACTTACATGTCCTTGTTGCTTGCTATTTTAATCAATCTGTGGAATTTTGAAACATAGCCTATGGGGCCTGAACCAGATTAATAAAAGACAACCCTTTTTGGTAGTTCTAGATTAAGAAGGAAAAATTAAAGAGAGAAAATTAATGAAGCAATGATTTTAATGGCTACTTTCTTGATTATTATTTTAATATATATTAAGCCCCTCACTCTCTAAAAAAGTCTTGATTTACTGTGATCTTATCACCTTAGTCTGTTATCCTAATGACACGTGACTGGCTTACAATGTTACACATGAATGGAAAAGAATGAATAATTATCCCCATTAATTATCCTCTAATCTTCCAATAAAATTCCTTAACTTGGTTTTAGTTTGGTTGCCTTTGTACGGACAACAAAGTCACTTTGAGTTGCACCCATATAACTAGACAATATTCTTCTTCAAGCATTTCTTCTTATGGGATTTTAGTTAGATGGTAAGATGGTAAACATATATTCAGTGTTGTCATTCAGAAAATAATACTGATATTTTGAAAAGACAATAATAAAGCTATTGAAGATCAAACTTCGATATCTGATGTATATACCCTGAAAAATGTTGTCACGTGCACGTAACTTTCATTGGTCGTCTATACATTTTTAATTTTTAGAACGAGTATGATCGATTGTACTTTCTTGATGTGATTCAATAGTTGACCAAATTTTATTTTGTTCTCTTAATGTGAAAAAAGAGAAAAATCGTTCAATCTGTTGGGACCATTAGCATTATGCCGCATTACACAGTACGATAACAAAACTCCCTTCTTCTTTCCAACAAGTTGGAAAATAAATCTTCGGGAGGATATTGCGAACGTGATGGAAATAATCTTCAAGTCCTGCTTGACCATTATTTTAGAATATGTTTTTGATTTCTTAATTTAAATCATACTAGTTGCAGGCCCATCTATTGCACGGAATAGAATAATTAATAAAAAAATACGTAGTAATTTGGAAAATGAAGTAAATAATTAGTAAAAAAATACGTGGTAATTTGGAAAATGAAGTAATGAAGTTTTTGAACTTCTGTTCAAGATGTAAAACAAAAAACGAATTATATGTTTTCCTTTTTCGCTACACTAAAATCAACCTTGTCTTAGTATTCGATAATATCCATATGGAACAAAGCTCTTCGAGTGCATAACACTGTTGCGATGAAACAATTGTACACGGAAAAAAATAAAGGGGAAAAAGGAATTAGTACATAATGTTTAATGCGTAATCTAAAATTATTGACATGAGAAATTTATAATGTGTAATTTATAATCAACCTCAAGGAACTATAGCTTTCTTCTTTCAAAATTTCAAAATTGTAGTGTCAAAGACACCGATAAAATCACCATATTAAGAAGAAGAGCAAACAATTGTAGTGAAGAGATAAGTGTTTCAATTGGTGAAGAGATAGAGAAAAATATTTTTGCAACTCCTTTTGTGAAGATAAATTTGATTAATTTGGAATTATTATAAATAAATAATTGTTTCATTACCTTTATTATTTTTTTCTTGGAATTACGTGCTGAATCCAGCAAATCGACGCTCAAGAGGGATATATATTTCATATTATTAATATTATTACTATTATTATTATTAAAGGAGGATAATGGAGTGCATGATTGAAAATTATTAATGACATAATTGACTATATATAACGCTAAAATTAAATATAAAAACATGTATAAGATTAATATTTAATTTGGAGCTTAAATGGGAATTATATATATATATATTATTTATGGTTAATATAAAATAAAAGGATATATTTCAAGTACTTTGGTGAAAATAACGTTACTAATTTTTAGAGATATAATAATTTGATTAGTTTGAGAATCTTTATGATAATAAGTGAAATAAGTGAAGAGATCAAGTTTTAGAATAATAATATATATATATATATATAATGTAAATTAACGTTAAATAAAATAAGTAAGAGATAAGTGTTGCAATTGGTGAAAAGATGGAGAAAAAATCTTTTGTAACTACTTTTGTGAAGTTAAATTTGATTAATTTAGAATTATTATAAATAAATAATTGTTTCATGTACGTATTATTTTCTTCTTGGAATTACAGGTTGAGTCAAGCAAATCGATGTTCGAAAGGGCCTATACATTTCCTATTATTAATTATTAATGACATAATTGACTATATATAATGCTAAAATTAAATATAATCTACTTGCTATTACGTGTATATATATATATATATTATAAAAACATGTATAAGATTAATGTTTAATTTAGAGCTTAAATAAGAATTATAAATATATTATTATTTATGGTTAATATAAAATAAAAGGAGACACATGTATGGGGATGCTTACACATCCCTAAAAATATATTTCATATTATTATTTATAAATAATATATATAATGTAAATTATGATTATTGTTATTATAATTAAATAAAAGAATATATATAACTAGGATAGTAGTTTTGGATGGGTAAACTTGCTTATAATTACTATCCTACTTCAATATATATAAGATAAGATAAGATCGGTGAAAATATAGTGGTCAATGAGGACACTTTTTGGGCTTTTTTATTTTTACAATCACTTTTACAAAAACCTATAAAAATTAGTAAGTGACAGGCATTTGTTTTTCACACATAACGTTAAAAATCAACACCCTTAATTCTAACATACCACTTTATGTAAAACTTTTTAATTAGTATAAAGTGCATGTACATATAAACTTTTCCTTATTTCTCTCCCAACCCACCTCCCCAATATATCTCAGGAAGCGGGATGGACTGGACGGATATGGAACGCCTAGTATTTTATTATTATTATTATTATTATTTTTTTTTTTGCCCTTTTTGTCACCTGCCATAATTTTTTTTATTCATTTTAAAGATTTAAATTTATTATTACGACCACAACCGAGAATTTCACTTTTGAAAATATATATCTTTCAACATTCTAATAAAATAAAATTTGATCAAATTGACTACACTAAAAATTTCATAAGCCACACATGCTAGGTTGCATGGAAACGGAAACTGGACACGAAACGAGACACAACACGAAAAGAGGAAATGTTATTATTTTTAGAAAATGCTGTATACAAAATGCTGTGGAAATGTTATATAAATATTCTTTATTTTAGTTTAATATTTAACTTCAAAATACCATTATATATTAATTAAATAATGAATTCAACCCAATCTAACTAAAATTTTAACACAAAATCATGTTTATCTTAAAGCATCTCATAATTCACAAATTAATAACAAAAAGAGAAGAATATTCTTAAATTTTTCTTTGGTTTAATTGCAATTACAATATCACAAATTGAATTTAGAAGTTTATATAAAGTTATATTTAAACTAGTTACTACTTAAAACTCATAAATATTTAAGTTTATTAAGTTAAAACTCATAAATTAACTTTTGCTTAATTAAATATAATTAAAATTTTATTTTTATTAAACAGTCGTAAATTTTTAATTAAGAGTTTCTTAAAAATTTCTTTATAGCTTACATAGAGTTTTCGAAACGTTTACAGAGAATTTCGGTTTTCGTAATATTTTCCGATGCGTAACACTTGTCTTTTAGAGTTTCCGTGCTTCATAACACACACGTATTTAATACTACACAAATTTTTATCACTCGTTTTAATTGGCAATGTTGTAAAAATGATATATTTTTTCAGATTTGTGGCATTATATGGTGTTATTTGGTTCTGTGAGAGCACATTACATGGTAGTGGTTCCCATATAGCTATATAATGTGTCTTAATACAGGTCACGTGACTATGTGACACAATATAATTAATGTTATATATATGACGTTAGATTAGAACTAAATAATACTGACACAGGTAGGTGACGTGTTGTGCCTGGGTCAAAGATTAGGGAAGACGTACATACACATGTATACACACAATTGAGAAGAAGGTCGTGGCGGCGGGAATCTACGAAGGCCGCGTGCCTTATGGAGAAGCCACCAAAGGTGGTCCCCGAAAGTTAGAGGTTCCACGTGTGTATTTCCAGCAATAAAATATTAATATATTTTGATTAGGCTTCCTAGACGGAAGCACTTTAGGCCGCAAGCCTACAAAATTCTTAGGCAGCCACGTTCATTTCAAACGTAGACTATTTCTTGTTTTATTGCGTGGGATTACTTACATTAATCAGGAACGCAATTGAGATAAAATTTCATCTTAAAAGATTAACTTTATCAAACAAATAATTTCACTATTTTTGTACACATCATCAATTTTTATGCAAATGTGAAATTTGACTTTAGGTAAGAGTTTTAAGTATTTAGTTTAAAAATACTTACAAACTACTAGATGTCAATGCAAGTTTCATAATGATCACATGCCATTTTCATTTCGAGTTGTGAAATAATCCAACAAGCAGACTCTCTTTTTCTCTGTTTTTCCCCCTAAATCACTAAAATTGGATGGAGTGCTCCAAGTATTAAACAATAAATTAATGGAATCTCTGTTGTGTAGAAACAGAACATTTTTAAGCGTCAATAATCCAAGCGTCGTCCCAATTTATGAAGGAGACGAATCCGGGCCAAAATTGAATATTGTATATTATTAAGTAATACTATGTCATACGTGAATCAAACACGCGTATTCACTAAAAAAAGAAAAGAAAAAAGAAGTAGCTGTAATGAAATTGTCGAATTATACACGCAAGGGAGGAATGTTATGTATCTACAATGTACCTACCAATAAATGTAGAGTACAACTGGATTCCACCAGAATTCCAAAGACCGTGAATTTCTCGGAGCCACGTTGAATTTTGTTGTGATCCAGTGCGTTTGGGGTAGCTGAATGGACCGCTCCCAAAGATTGATCTGAATGAAGACCTTAAAGTGTTGCCACGTGGAGGTCGCTTACCGATGTTGATTCTTTCCTTTCAATGGGACCCACAATATGGGACTGATTTGGCATCTGAAAAGTGTGGGTTGTTGTCGATCAGATCTATGGTTGGTAAGTATAAAGAAATAAAAAGGTTGAGAATTTGCGATTTTAGGGGAGGCACTAATGCATTATTTTTTTTTTCTTTTTTCTTTTTTTTTTTTTTTAATAGGGATTCGCGGTGTCCCATAAAAGCATTTTTAATATTGGGGTTGAAGATTTTTTAAAAACAAAATCAAATACTAATATACAAGGTTGAAAGTGTATAATGCCCTTAGGGTAGGGGTGAAAAAGCCATTTGATGGGTCAAATTTGGCCACAATTTTAGAGAACTTTCCTTTAATTTTTGGTCTTGCAAATATCATACAAACCAATGGTATTTCGTCTCGTGTCTAATTTTAATTTTATAATTAAACAACTATTAAATAGAAGATGAAAATTTTGATTGTTGTGACAAATGATAAGTTAAATAAGAGCAAATTTTATCGCCTATGTAATAAAACAAGTGGAATTTCGCTTTATATTTTCACATGTGTACGCAATTTTAAAATCGCTTAAAAAATGTAAACGATATTGTTAAAGTCCACCCCACCCCACCCCTTACATTATTTAGAAATAGATGTTCCCTTAACTTTTTCCTCAACACTCAAAGTGTCCAAATAGGCACTCAATCTACATTGTACATAAAATCACGTGTGATTTTACTTGTGGAATTATGTGTCATGTGGGTAAAGGATACTTTGATGATGCTGATTATAGATTTCATGAGTTGCACAAATATTTATTAATTATGCACAATTTGTATAGAAAAACAACGAGCTCTAGAAATTGTCATCCCATTTCGCCTCAATAAGCTTTCGTCATCAAGGGGTCATCTCACCATACAAATGCAAAAGTCAATCCATCAATCAAATGTCAAAAAAAAAAACTTATACGATCTCACTAGAAGAATAATAATGTATCAAACATAGCTTTGCTATTGCTTCTTTTTCCTTGGCCGCATTACTCGGCCGAAAGGTAAGTATTATTAGTTGAAATGCTTTGAGTTAGAATTGGTGACTTCCTCTTGCATGATTAGAACAATAACAACATCAACAACAATAATGATAATAAGTAATTAAGTATCATTAGTCGCACAAATAGGATATTATATACGTTACTACTCTGTAAAAGTTTATATATAATAACAAACAAAGATAACAATGAATCAGTTATCTTTATAATGTCATCCGCTGACATTAATACTGGTTCTATGGGTCCGACAATTGAAACTCATTAATAAGAACACAATTACTTATTTTTGGTTGTTCTATTTAAGAAGTAGTTCCACTAATTAATCCTATAACGTACTAACTACTGGTACTAAGATATTTCCAGGTAACTAAGATGAATGCATGCCAATATAGTGTACTAGTGCCAATATAGTGTACTAGTTAGAGCTCGAACCCTTTTTGAGTTGTGTATTGGTTGGATGTACTAACACGAGCAACATATGGTGCTTAATCCGAACATATATTTTGACTCTAGAAGGCCGAGATTGCAGGAGGTAAATCAGGAAATTCTATTGGTAGAAACCCTTCTACAAAAAAAAGATTTCTTGACTATATAATTTACACCTATGAATTGTGTGATCTGGGGTAAAGTAATTTAAGAGTAAGATGATAAATTATCTTATTTTATTATAAAACATTCTTTAAAAGATTTTTTTACAAATAGAAGAAATCTAAGGAGTTTGGTCGGTAACACTTAATTTAAGCAAAAGTTTGAAATTCAGTTAGGACTAACAAAGATGGTTTGGGACGATGCATTCATTGACTTCTAATAGAACAAATGATCAACCATATATTAATTATTAGTCCATATCTACATTTTTAATCAAAATCAACTAAATTTTCGAATTGCCATTAAATCTAGTAAGTGATTAACAAATCTGCCTTTCAAAAGAAGTACTTAAAAAACTAAGTCAAAGTCGTGTCTGCTTTCCAAATCCTCCTGTAATTAAACTAATTATAGAGTCAATGGCTCAAAAATTTCTTGTTTAATTGTGCGGTCAACACTGTAAATTGGTGGATGGTTCAACAACACAAAATATTAATATTTGCAAAAATTGCACACGAGTCCTCAATCTATTGGTTTAGTAGTAAGTCCTCTCTATCTTTTTTTTTTTTAAAAGAACATAATAATTCCCAATTAGTTATTGGTACTTCGTAAATTTGAAATGTGATCTTTCCATGTGGTCACAAGACTGATTTTAAAGGAACTTCACAAATTTTTATTTCGCCTTGGTTTTTCGTTGTGTACGACCATAAAAGCTCATGATTTTGGAATCAATAATTAGCTATGAAAGATTCTGACGTACTGTTATCGCTTACTAATAGAGACTACCGTTCTAATTACCCTTGTTAC
Source organism: Nyctanthes arbor-tristis (assembly GCA_963692815.1). Taxonomy (NCBI): domain Eukaryota; kingdom Viridiplantae; phylum Streptophyta; class Magnoliopsida; order Lamiales; family Oleaceae; genus Nyctanthes; species Nyctanthes arbor-tristis. Next base: position 17,345 of record CAVNYN010204958.1, read on the forward strand.
CTTAACAAACTTTTGAACACCTATGAATGAAAGAATAATAACCAACTCGTTTGGTTTTAAATGTAGATAACAAAAATACTGCTCAAACGACATACCAAAAAATCAAGGAAAAAAGAGTTATGCTACATGAACAAAACCACATACTAAAAATCTAACAAAACTAACACATGGTACAATCCTATTTTTTATCACATCACTTTTCCATCAACAGTTATCACCTAATCACTTGTCAATTTTGTCATCTTTTTTGTATCTCTTTTTGTGCATTTAGATTTTTCCAAAAAGTCGATGCTCCAATTCTCTACTGACTACTATAAACATATTTATTTAAAAATTATTATAGTTGGATAACTAACGTGATAGTACAGAACAAAATAATTATTTAAATTTAGAGGATTAGCAGCCTAGTCTTTGATTAAATTTCATAATTAGAGATCAATTAGATACACACTAAAATGTTATCTCGTAATCCGGCTAGATGCATAAGTGGTGGGAGATCATTGGGCAACCCACTTATACTGGTAGGTTATCTAATAATCTCGCGTCCCGTATATGTCTGACAGGATAATCTCATTAAATATATGACGGAAGATCGGGACTAATATATAAGCACATAAAAAAATAAAAGAGAAAAGAAAAATGGGTCATTGAGAAGAAAATTAATTATAATATTAATTAATTCCATTCTCTTGAGTAATTATTAATTGGTGAGTGCGTCCGTGTGGTCTCGAAAATGCTATCACTGCTTACGTCGATTTACTAGACTGTATTAGTCAAACTGATTAATTTTGACCCAAAACTGCTTATTTTTATTGAAAGGATTAATATTCCATGAGAAGGTGGATTCAAGAATAAAAATATATATATATTCCATGAGAAGTTAAATTTTGTCTCTTTTCTGCAACTTGCAATTTATAATTTGCAACTTGTACAATGTTTTCACATACTGTGTTTTTCTTTGATTATTTCATTCTAGAAAGTCAATGGAGTTGTATATACAAATATGGAAGAGTGAGAGTGAATAAAAGAATCAAAACCCGTAAAACTATTACTCTTACAGTTAAAGTTAATATGGATAAGTGGAATCTAAAGGATAAAGATTAACAGAAATGATCAAGTCGTAGTTTATTCATACAATTTTCCTTTTACAAATTACGAATGAAAAATTTTCTTTTGGCCACCAACTTGACAATTACATGGTCCACCCGTGATATTCTCAATATTTAGCGATTTTTTTTGAGCTAGACTAGACTATATATTGATGGGACCGTAGACCATATGCATATGAGAAATTTTGGATCAAGCAATTTATTTTGACTCTCTTTTTCCTTCTTTGATAGATATTGTAAGAAATGTTACTATGATATGATCGACAATATCTTAAAAATTGTAGCAAGAGATATGAGAAAGAAAGTAAGGGAATTCAACAACCATAGAGTTATCGAAGTAGAAGTTAAAACTATAGTCATTCAGAAACGTGTTTGCTTGGACATCATGTATCTTGCCGGCATCGTCATCACGTCAACATGTGCAAAGTCTATTGAGATTTGATAGGGGTGTTTTGTAAAATAGATGTAAATATTCTAAGTTGCGAATTTAACTAGATCAATTGATTCTATTTAGAAAATTCTTCAATTACTTGGCTACGTAGGTCAAATTGGTCGTGCACTTCAACCACCCATTATAGGGACAAAGTTCGTTATGATCAGAATAACTACTTATAAAAGGTGGAATTTGTACGGTTCCCTTAACTATTGAATTAAAGTCGATCTTCATACGAGTGCACACATGATAGAAAGATTCATTTTGAATCAAATCGATAGTGTTTTTCTCAATTACGTAGCGAGACAAATTTGATTCTTTAATCAATAAAAAATTTTCATTTGAATTTTACTACAATATTCCACTAATTAGTATTTGGCAAGTCAATAGGGAAAATGGAAGTAGTTGGAGTAGAATAGATGCATCTTTCAACATTTTTTTTTTCTCCACCATGTGCATTAAGAGTCAAGATATTTTCAGTTTTGTTGAAATTGAAATGTGCAAACTACAATGACAAGTTCATGACGAATGCAAATGAATAGGTGTATAATTCCTCCTTTTTTTTTTTCAATTGACGGCTAGGAACCAAAAAAATTTCAATATTCTTGCTTTCACATAATGAAATCGTGTCAAAAGGATCCCCCCCCTTCCTTTTTTTTTTTGAAAAGGAAATATCATTCATATTAGAAACTCCCTCCTTACCCAATGTGAGGTAAAAAGGGGCATACAAGATTTTTTCCCCTAGGTCGTACATCAACTCTTGAAACTCTTGCCGATGATGCCTTGGCTCATTTGGTTAAGGGCTAAGATTGAGGCCTTGGGACGTAGAGGTCCCAAATTCAATTCCCCTCATGTGAGGGTTTGTCTACATTTTATATGTAGTTTTTAGTCTGCTGTATAGGAGTTTGATTTCTTGTAGTCTCTGTATAGGGATTTGTAATGTTGATTTCTGTGTATTGTGTTTCAAAAGGATATACATCTCTATGCATTTATAATGTAATGAATTGTAATTGTACTTCAAAAAAAAAAAAAGAAAAAGAAAAAACTCTTGAAACTCTAATGACCCTAATTCCTTAAAGTTTGATAATATTAATAATAAAAGAGTATTTGGTTCCCGTTAAAAATTATATAATTGTCATACCATTTATAAAAACTAATAGTTTCAATCATACATTTCTTGTGAACTACCTTACTTGTGAAGTGTTAAGGCATGTTCTAATGGTAAATGCTCCCCTTATTGGGTTATTTATTTGGGATTCAAGTCACCCCCACCCCTACCCCTACTTATCCCAAAAATGTATTCAAGAAAAACTATACAACTGAGTTCAAAGTTGAATTTTATGATTGAACTCTAAATTTTCAAACACTAAAAATTTTAGATTGAGCTTCGTATTGGATTGTCCAATATATGGGCCAACTAAAAGCCAATATTTTGTTTTCATTTTAGAAAAACCCAAAACGGCCCAGACCAATTCTCTTCTCAAAAGTAGGGCCACCAATAGGCCCAATAGTTAATGGGCTGGCTTTTTAGTTATGTATTTTTGGGTAATTTTATAGACCCTTTCTGTAATTATAACTATTATTATATCATTAACAATAGATAAACTAATAAAAAAATCAATCAAATAATGTACTGTAACTATGCAAGAAACAATTGCAAAAACCTAACTTGCGAAGTAGACCTCCCAATAGATTTGATAAATATAAGTACAAAATTAGATTATTGTCTCTTTTCTGTTTTATTAAAATTTTTATCTCCCTATTAGCACATCATTTTAAAGGTTTCAATAGAATAGAATATAATAGACCTGTGATCAAGGGGTTAGCCCCATGGTTAAAGGCTTAACCCCTTGCTGAGATTACTCGAGTTCGAATCCCCATCATCCCTCTCTCCACCCCTTTGTAAAAAAAAAAAAAGAAGAATAGAATATAATATACCTAAACCATTACATTTATTAAAGTTGATTTAAGGAAAATCTTGGCGCTAAGAGTGTGTTTGATTACTAAATATTTTCTATAAATAATAAGGTTTTCTACGTAAATTCGTGCTTTTGTGGTGTTTGATTAATATTTTTTTTCGAGCGAAAATATTTTCCACATTTTGGTCACGTCACCACATTTTCTTCAAAAAAAAGGAAAATATTTTCTTATGAGGTGTATGTTTTTTGTTTTTTAGGTAATTCACACTTTTTCCTATGAATTTTACTTTTAACCAAACGCTTTGCAATCTATTTTCTATAGAATTCAATTATTAGTAATTTAACTGACGAGAAAATAGTTTCTTTTCCATCTTTTCTTATCAAACGCACTCTAAATATAACAATAATCTCTTGTAAGACGCTTATGTAGTGGGACACTATTGAAAATCTTCACCTCGATTATACGATATGTGGGTATTCATATGTGAATTCTCAATAATCTCTTATCAATATTTAATAAACGTATGGTGATATAATATCGCCAGATGTATGATGGAAAATCACAACATTACTAAATAGTGCAATAGCAATTCTACAGGCGAATGCTCGGTCTTCTACGAGGAGATGAATTACAGCAAAATTATTGAATTCCCAATATTATTGCGCTTTCAATTGCAATTAGGCACACATATCACTACAAAAAAATGTCGCTTGTAGCAGCGACATATAGGCCTCTTTGTCGCCGCTATAGGCCTATTGCGATGAATTTTAGCGACGACAATTTTGTTACTATATGCTCATACCTATAGCCTCCTAGCGACAACTATCAGACCTATAACAACGACTCCTATAGTGGCAACTCTATCGTTTTGGGCCATAAAAAAATTTGGCTCGACCCATGACCCGACCCCTTTCCCCTATAATTAATTGAGGTATCATTTTGCCTTCACCAAGACTCGAACTCAGGAGAAGTCCTTCACCTCCAAGCCCTTTACCAATTGAGCTAAAGCGATTTTCAATTCAATAATTACAACTAAAATATATATTATATAAATTACTACAACAATAGCGATAAACATGGTATCTATAGCAATGAAAAGTCATTGGTATAAAGCTTGACAAAAGCGGAAAATCTTCCCGCTAACTATATAACGACGACTTTCATGTCGCCGTTATATATATTATGTTGTCGCCACTGTAGGTAGGACCTGTAGCGGTGATAGTAAGATGTCGCCACTGTAGATAGGACTTATAGCGGCGACATCAATAGGGGTTATCCTACTGTGGTGACTGCAACCAAAGTTGTAGTGACGAATTTCAAGGTCATCGGAAATTGTCGCCGCTGTAGGCAACATTTCTTGTAGTATCTGGGCTTGCTCTTTTTTGAGTAAAGAAGCGCTAAGTTCCTTTGATGACGGTTGATTCGGATGAAAAAGTTTTTAATAAAAGCAACCACTCCATCTTACTTAGTATTATTATTGTTCATTGAAATGACCCTCTCCGTAAACGTTTAATTCTAACGTGATAAGGTGAAGGCATAACGAAAAGTTGTAAATGAGAAAAATTTATGCCGCTACTTACATCAACATAAATGTGAGTTATAAGTTAGTTTTTTTTGTGAAGTGGTTTTCTTCTATTGAATGATGGTGTCACATAACATAATGTGATCATCTTAGCAAAAGCTCTATCCCGTAAAAACGCTCATATGAAATTCCACTTTAAACCGCCCCAACTCTTTCTACCACTTGATTTCTATTGCTAATATTTATTCCCTAATTCTGTTTGAGTTTCTTCAGGTGCTTTTATGCAAATTTCTCTCTCTCTCTCTCTCATTTTCCTCTATTTTTCTTGGTGGAATGATTGTGACTTATTATATATAAATCACGTGAAAATGCAAATTGTTTGGCCAGTCCATTTGGTGGGAAACAATATCCAGAGGGGAGAGAGGGAGGGATGGGGTTGATGAGTCATATTTTTATTATTTATCCAAAATGAATGGCATCTGTTATTCATTGGCTTTTGCACACATTTTAAATTCCGTGACAGAGCCGACCAATCTGATTTTTCTAACATTGTTTATGTGTAATGACTTCTTTATCCCCTTGGCAACGTTCTTTTATTTTCTGAATTTCTCATATTGTCCCCCAAATAAGGTATTAGGTTCATGGAGATACTTTCATCAAACTTGATTTACCCCCCTTTAGGATCTGTCAACTAAAGACTGTGAAAACAGTAATTCTGATTTAGTATTAATTTTTGTGAAACTCCTCTATTTTCATGGTTAAAGTTACTTATTGTAAAATAAGTTTATACTCATTAATAATTTTTTTTCCCGAATAGATCTACTAAAGAAAAAAAATTATTTTTATAATTTGAATTTTATAGTTAATAGACCAACCAATTTCTTATTTGATCGATAAGTCAATTTTAGCCTTTCAAGTTAAGTTAAATACCACTAATGCACTCTTGCAATCTAACACGATATTTATGCCAAGCCAGTAAGTAAAAGGTAAAATAGTAAATTGAAAAGGGGTTGATATGTGAACCATGAAAGTTGAAGTAGTAAAAAAAAAACGAGAGTCTTAGTCAACTACTTTCTCTATTGTTTTTTTCCAAATAATTTTCTCTTGAAGTATTCTCTTTTTCAAGAAATAGGATCAAACAATCACTCAACACAATATAATCAAAGTACAATCTCATTCTATAAATTTTTGTCGTTCTTTTTCTGAAAAAAGTCTTAATTTTGTTTGTTTTTCGTTATTATGTTTCATATTGAATATATTAAAGATATTTTTCTTTCCATTTCCTTCTTCAATTTTTCCATGTAAACTGGAAAATAGAAAGTAAATCACTATCTTCTCCTTGAAAACCATAACTATCTACTTGAGGTGATATCTCATCTCTTGTATAATTTCAATTTTCAACTTCAATTGATTTGTCAAACGAAAATTATTTTCACCAAAATGAGGGCCTTTTTGTAATTCAAGTTCCGTCGAACCAAAAGACTAGAGTTCAGGGTCCGGGTCAAAAATGTAATTCGGATTCGACACGTTCTATTGCTTGTACATTCCCTGAGGTTTCCGTTTTTGCAGCTATAAAAACCACACAAAGCAACCAGATTTTCGCGTCCATAATATCTTTGTTTTCCTTCAGATACACTCATTTCAACTTTCCCAAATCAACTGTAAGTCTCTTTTAGTTTTTTAGCCAATTTATTTAGCTAAATTTTTAAGAAATCTGTATATATACATTTAACTTAATAATTCAGAAATTCCAAGCTCAATCACACATTGAAGGTTGAGTCTTGAGGAGCAAAATCAAGTCTTTACTGTATAGCAAATTTGAAGAGAAGCAGGTTCATTATTTGGTTGATAATTGTTTAAAGATTGAGGAAAATGTATTCTAGTAATTGTATTGGTACTTTCTGTGTGAAACCCTGTTGTAGAATCTTGATTAACTCGGGGAATTCATCAATTTTTGGATGCCCTTTTAGGAAATGTGATCATTTAGCTACTTATGGGATTTCAAGATCACGGTCAAAATTTATTGGTTTACATAGAGTTCATAGTTCTAGTGATAAGACTTTAGAGTTTAAAAATGTAATTGACTCGAATCAGAGAGTTTTTTGCAGATCTGATTTGAGTTGGGGTAAATCTAGGATTTCTTCGAGCAAATGGGCTCGTAGAAAGGGCAGGTTTTTCTGTGTTTTATCAAACTTGGAATCAGATGTTAGGCACCATTCAACTTCTATTGATTCCCGGGTTAATGAAACGAGTTTCGAGATTATCTACATTAAAGGGGGCTTGAATGTGAAGCCTTTAGTGATTGATAGAATTGAAATTAGCGAAGGTTTAGCGAGGAAAGGTTTAGGAGAAGAAAATAAGGTAGAGATAAATGAAGAAGAGAATAAAGTAGAGATAAATGATGTTTCAAATGTAAATATTGATGAGTTCAGCAGTAGGCAATCATGGGGGTCGAAGGTTTTAAAATCGACCCATGAGAGACAGGCTTCTGAAGTTGAAAAAGAGGGCTGGAAATTGCTCCGTGAATCTGTTGTAAATTATTGTGGCAACCCAGTGGGGACTGTTGCAGCTAATGATCCAGCTGATAAGCATCCTCTGAATTATGACCAAGTATTTGTTCGTTATTTTGTTCCATCTGCTCTTGCGTTCTTGCTTAATGGAGAACCCGAGATTGTCAAGAATTTTCTGCTCCACACGCTACAGCTACAGGTAACTATCTATTTGTTTCATAAATCATAAGTTACTTGAAGAAATTATTCCATCTATACTTTTATTTAGTTTACTGACTGCATGCAATTAGATTCAGCTGATGAAGGCATTTTAGGGTGTTAATTTAAAATTTGGCATTTCTTCAGTCTCTGCCAGCTGCGAGCAATATTGTTTTCTGCAAATCTAAATTGAGTATTTTCACATTTTCAATTAGAGTTGGGAAAAAACGGTAGACTGCTATGGCCCAGGGGAAGGGTTAATGCCAGCAAGTTTCAAAGTTCGCTCTATGCCTCTCAGTGGAAGAGACGGAGAATTTGAGGATGTTTTGGATCCTGATTTTGGTGAATCGGCCATTGGGCGTGTTGCACCAGTTGACTCTGGTATGACCAGCATTAGAATCCTATAAAACGTTAATGTTTCGAGTTGTATGCTTGTGAATTAACTAGATTTTGCCTAGTTGCTTAAACATGGGTGTTTCTCCTAAATCATTTGGCGAAGTAATTCTCTTTTCTGTAATTCGAGCCCCATTCGTTTTTGCATTGATCATAATGGATTGGCAGAGTAATAAGGTTGCTTGTATTCATATATTTAGGATTGTGGTGGATTATTTTACTAAGAGCCTATGGGAAAATAACGGGGGACACTGCATTGCAAGAGAGGGTAGATGTCCAGACGGGCATAAGATTGATACTTAATCTGTGCTTAACTGATGGTTTTGATTAATGGATTGGCAGAGTAATAAGGTTGCTTGTATTCATATATTTAGGATTGTGGTGGATTATTTTACTAAGAGCCTATGGGAAAATAACGGGGGACACTGCATTGCAAGAGAGGGTAGATGTCCAGACGGGCATAAGATTGATACTTAATCTGTGCTTAACTGATGGTTTTGATTAATGGATTGGCAGAGTAATAAGGTTGCTTGTATTCATATATTTAGGATTGTGGTGGATTATTTTACTAAGAGCCTATGGGAAAATAACGGGGGACACTGCATTGCAAGAGAGGGTAGATGTCCAGACGGGCATAAGATTGATACTTAATCTGTGCTTAACTGATGGTTTTGATTAATGGATTGGCAGAGTAATAAGGTTGCTTGTATTCATATATTTAGGATTGTGGTGGATTATTTTACTAAGAGCCTATGGGAAAATAACGGGGGACACTGCATTGCAAGAGAGGGTAGATGTCCAGACGGGCATAAGATTGATACTTAATCTGTGCTTAACTGATGGTTTTGATTAATGGATTGGCAGAGTAATAAGGTTGCTTGTATTCATATATTTAGGATTGTGGTGGATTATTTTACTAAGAGCCTATGGGAAAATCACGGGGGACACTGCATTGCAAGAGAGGGTAGATGTCCAGACGGGCATAAGATTGATACTTAATCTGTGCTTAACTGATGGTTTTGATATGTTTCCCACATTGTTGGTGGCTGATGGATCCTGCATGATTGATCGAAGAATGGGCATTCACGGGCACCCACTTGAAATCCAAGTTAGTACAAAGTTTTAATGAACGTTGGATTATTTTGTATTTATTAGCGATAAATAGGCTACTTTGCCTTACACGCCCACGTAATCACATATTAACAAGGATTTTCTGCAACCTTTCTTTTAACGAACTATCTCCTTTTTCTTTCTGGTTTTTGAGCAACAAACTTTCACACTAACAGTTTCTAAGTACATAGAAAGTGCGATATATGTTCAAAATATTTTTCCTCTATTGTGGTTTGGGATTGATATGAATGAACATAGACCAATTATGTTCCTATTCAGGTGCAAAGAAATTTCTGCAGTAACCAAGTTATGTGCTCTTTGGAGAGCTGTCTCTACGAGTTTAAAATCTAAAATGTGATTAGCATGTTATTATCGTTGTTGTTTTGTTAATTTTTTTATTATTATTTTTTAAAACTTTTGAGCAATTTGTATTGTATGGGAAAAAAGAAAAGTTTTCACTGATTCTGATGGAGTGGATATGTTGTTTGAGTACGCTTACAGCATTTCCAATGTTGGGGGAACCACAAAGTTTGGTTTTCCCCCACCAAGCCAAATAATGCTGGAAGAAAGACCTACCTTTATATATATATATATATATATATTTTTTTTTGTGTTTTGGGGGGGGGGGGGGGAGGTGATTGGTAAAATGAGGTGCGAAATTTCCACCTTCCTTTTCCCCTTCACTTTTCCACCAACATTGGAAATTTAGAGATTGAAAAGTTTGTTTTCTTTCGGAATTATTGAAAGTTTTCCAAAAGGCGGTTCTTGTTCTTGTATTATACTTTCTCTATACAGAACTTAGTTTAGTTACCGAAGTTGCAGTCTAGTTTATAGAATTCAAATATTGTTCTTTTGTGTGAGTTGAAAGACTAGTTTGCAGACTACTTTGGTGAGATATGAAAACGGAATCTGATAACAAAAGAAATATGCTTCTGTTGATTTGCTATTCTCGTGGTTGTAGAAAGAAATGAAGAAACATACAATAAGAACTTAATAAAACAAAACATATAATAAGGACATGATTTTTTTATTCCATATGAATAGCACTATTTGGTTGCCAAGTAGGAATGGCAACAGGGTGGATTGGGGGTGTCCTGCTCCATGTTCCAGCTAATCCAGTGTGGGGCACAGTACCGAGAGCCAATTTGCCTAAAATCTTATATTTTGTATAATATTGTTTTCTGATCTTATGTTTGGGACTTGTAGGCATTATTTTACTCTGCTTTGCGATGTGCCCGTGAGATTCTCAATGTTAATGATTCAACCAACAATCTGGCTGTGGCTATCAATAACCGACTTAGTGCTCTATCATTTCATATGCGAGAATACTACTGGGTAGACTTGAAGAAAATAAATGAGATATATCGTTATAAGACTGAGGAATATTCTACAGATGCAGTCAACAAGTTCAATATCTATCCAGATCAAATTCCTCATTGGCTCGCAGATTGGATACCTGAGACCGGTGGCTATTTTATCGGTAACTTGCAACCTGCTCATATGGATTTTCGGTTTTTCACTCTTGGTAATCTCTGGGCCATAATTTCGTCTCTGGGCACTACCGAGCAGAATGAAGGTATTCTACATTTGGTTGAGGACAAATGGAGTGATCTTGTGGCGGAAATGCCTCTGAAGATATCTTACCCTGCTTTGGAGCAGGAAGAATGGCGTATAATTACCGGTGGCGACCCTAAGAATACGTAAGATAAGAGAATTATCCTTATATTCATGTCTCTGTGATAAAACATTACGTTATATTCCTAAACTTTACTGTCTGGAGTTTAACTGATATGTTTGTCTGCAGTCCATGGTCATATCACAATGGTGGTTCATGGCCGACGCTTCTTTGGCAGGTATGCTGATTGTTAGTGTCAAGTTCGTAAGCATGTTTGGCGTTTAAAAACTCTTAAGTCATTGTTGAGCATGATTGTTATTACTCTTTTGCAAACAAAACTTACTTATCTTGAAAACTAACTTATAAGCTTGGCCAAACATTGCTAATGCTATTATTTTCTGGAGTGATGACGACAGTAAAATTTTGTTTGAGCAAGTGAGAACTGGGAAACTGATAATGCACTTTCTGATTTCACGGTGCTCTTGAATCCAGCATTTGGTGACAATGCTTCTCTAAAATGGAGGGGACTGGTAATATCTAGGCTGCCGAACTGTTCATTTCAGTCTCAAATTCATTTTATTTAATATTTCAGTTCACCCTGGCTTGTATTAAGATGGGAAGACCCGAGTTAGCTGGTAAGGCTGTTGCTTTGGCTGAGAAGAGACTTTCGGAAGATCAGTGGCCAGAGTACTACGACACAAAATATGGAAGATTTATAGGAAAACAATCTCGACTTCATCAAACGTGGACAATTGCTGGATATCTGACCTCAAAAATGCTCCTAAAAGACCCGGCATCTGCCTCATTGTTTTGGAACGAGGATCATCGGATCCTCGAGAGCTGTGTATGTGGACTTGGCAAAAGTGGGAAAAGAAAGTGCTCTCGAATTGCTACCAGATCTCAATCATCTTTCTAAGATTAGATTCCTCGTATTTCCATAGGCGCATTGCCTCGTGTTGTTGACACTTGACTTTACCTTAAACAGAATCTGTAATTTTTCACTTCCATGTTTTGGTTTGCCATTCTCTACGACCCTCTATTTCTTCAAAACAATGTAGCATGAGCAAAACTTGTATACTATTGGATCATATAAGTTCATCAGGGAATAGATTTCTGAATTTATCTTCTTCTACAGAAGTAGAAGAAACAACCTTTTAAGACAAACTGTGAAATCTGCCAAGTTTTTTTTTCTGCTCAGATTCAGGGAAATCTACCAAGTTGGGTACAATAGAAGTTGAGGAATCTACTTTGGGTATGATGATGCCGATGCTAGAATCAACTTATTCTCCATGTTCGCCGTCGTGTAAGGCTAATGCCCGGAAGAGATCAAGACGACTATCTCGGAGTTGCCGGGAATATGTGGCCGTCTTGAACTCAGCCCAAGTGAAACTTCTGTACATGGGAGGCTTGTGTGATGTGACGAAGTTTGGGAGACAAGATATCCTCGCACATGGTGGTGGAGCCCCAAAGTATGCCATCGAGATTCTCGACTCGTACGAGTTCACTACGGCCCGATGTTTCACGCTCAAAAACCTTCCGTTTGTCATCGCCTAGTTTGGTCAACAAAAAACGCATTACCACGCAAAAACATTGATAATCGATTGAAGAACGAACAATATCAAAGAAGTGAAAGATGCGTAGTTAGGTGCAAGTTGGGTCGAATAATAAAGATTGAAGCATGCATGTTTGGATGTGAGAGAGAGGGGGCCTTAAGCCTTTTATCATAAGACTGACTCATTCTATTATCACATCAAGGTCTGATGCATTTTGTCTGTGGGAGCATGTCTATTGCAAGCCTCAATTCTTATTTGTCTCTTACCTAGATAAAGAAATAAAATAAAATTATGATTTCTAGTTTTCTCCATTTCTCCTCATCGTTTTCGGCACTGCTTCTAAAACTATAGATCCAACTTCACATCTGTTACTACCATTTTTATCATTATTTCTATATATTTCTCTTGTTTTTATTTCTTTTTCCGTTCCCTTTTTTTTTCTACTTTTCTTTCTCTTTACTTATAATTTACCGAGCTTGTGTGATTCTCATTATCTGAGGGAAATTATAATGAGAAAAGAGGTAGAATGTATATTAAAAATGTAAAAATATCTAAAATATGTAATTGTAATCAAACAGTTATTAAATCAATAATAAATAAAATTATAATTTGAGAAAATAATCAGGATCAAATAACCGCATGTCTCTTCCTCTTTCACATCATCCATACTCCGAATTGTCCCAATCGACAATGGAGATGCTCTAGTATAGCTCAATTCAGTTCTTGTATCCATCAATCAAGTTCAACTTTTTCTTCAAAATGGGTGATGATTCCGTGCATGACTGGACATAATAAAAGATAGAAAGGCCAAAAAAAGTGGGACCCACCTGTAACAAGTCGCCCACATTGACACAGAAGGCTGTGGTTGGATGAGGAGAGACAGGGACCCACACACCTTCTTCCAACGAGATTTGGAGGCCATCTACTCCGTTGGATCTTAATATGGTCAACATCTGAGGGTCTGTGTGCTCTCCAAAACCAATGCGGTTAGAGGATGATGCTGACGTGTCACCATCCTTCTCGGGATTCAACGGTGGATAGTGATTGAGCCTCAGGAGTGAGTCACTTTCAACGTCTCTGATTAGTCTGCTGAATACTGAGGATTCTGGGGCCCACAATCCCTCAGCCATTAGATCCAATAGTTCACACGCCAAATTTTGAACTGCTTCTACATAACTAATCACTGCAACACTGTACAATGGGACACACGAGCCCAAAAATTTCAATATTCTACTCTTAAAGTATTGTGTACTAAACATGTTCTTTAACGTTCGTGTTCGGTTGTACTTTTCTTCCTCGAAAACGATAGAGTAGGGGGAATAGGCTTTATCGGCATCTTTCATATTGGGTAACTCTGTGCACTCTTCATAGTGCGGTGGGAGCAAATCGGATTTTAGTTTACCGACATGATGATTTACCTCGTTCATCCACTCTAATTTTATGTTTAGTTCTTAATTAATGTAATATATTTGGCACGCCAAATGGTTCAATTTATTTTGCTATTTATAGTTTAGCAATTAATGGGTCATAAAAACATGGATGAGACAATTATTAGTTAGGACAATGGCTTGACACCAAAATTGACAACTATTTTATTCCTCCTATATGTTTATATTTCCTAATTATAGGGCCAACATCGAATATCGACTTGCCAAAAAAAGTTAGGCCACCCGCATGAGTTGTGATTCTCATTATTGTGAAAATTTTGGAGAAATTATAATGAGAAGAGATGTAAAATGTATATTGGAAATGTAAAAAAAAAATATTTATAATAGGTGGTTGTATTGAATATTTGTCAAATTAAATGGTCAAATTAGTAGTATAAAGAATTATAATTTGAAAAAATAATGGGAATCAAACAAGCACTTAGAGATCAATGAACTGTTTACCCTTCTATCTAAAAGTTGATACATTATCAGTTGGGTTGATGAAACTTTTTTTAATTTGTTGAAGGTGAATCACTATATAAAATCAGTAGGGCTAAAATATTTTCGATTTTTTCTATTGCATATCGCATTAGGTTTGAAGAATGTATGGCCATAAGAACTAGCACATTTTTACAGTATATATATAAATGCTGACAAACAAACATCTATTCTAGAGTACTCCCCTAAAATTTATGTGTTCAATTGTTCATGCATAAATATTCATATGCATGTGAGAGAATAAACATATGTATCCAAAAGTTTGCAGGCTTTTGGAGGTGTAGAAATGACAAAATGAAAGCGAAATCGCATTGTAGCAAGTTCATGGGTGCAATATTTGTATACTTATTGTCGAACGTGAACTAAAGTCTTGTTTGCTATACTGTCCAGACTCATTAAGTAGCACTTGAAGTGTGAGTACCTGAACTTTTTGGAGTCATTGGAGATGGTTTTTGACTTGAGAGAGATGAAGAGAGGATCTGTGTGAAGAAGAAGATATTCGACTTCTCCTATATCTCCATGAAATCCAATGTTCTTGCTACCATAACCATATGGATCAGCAGGCCCTGCTTCTTGCTTTTGGGAGGTGGATTTTGCGAAAAACTCGAAGCTTTCTTCTTCCATTTTCGAAATAATATCATTTGGGATTCCATGGTTGATAACCTTGAAAAACCCATATTCTTCACATGCTTTAACAAGGAGTTTTGAAACCTCTGACCTCTCAGCCAAAAGGTCTATGATTGGAAGTTCAATTTTTCGTATTTTTTCGGTTCGAATTTGCATTGGTGAGGCCAAGAACGTGTTGTTTATGTTTCAAAGAAGATGTTTGTAACATAAGTGTGGAAGAGCAAGAAATTAAGCACAAACTTGAAGAGAAGGTGAGATATATAGGCCTTCAACAAAAGCTTATATATAATCTATTTATTTCTAGGTATGTAGAGGTCAGATCGTGGGTCTCTTTATTAGTTCCTATTTTTGGTACACAATTTCTTAGAAATGTAAGTAGTGGTTTCTGGTCCCTGACTTAAAGATTCCCTAGAAACATCGTTTTATATATACTCTCTATATCCTTTATAAAAGATATTCCGTCGGATAGAACAAAAGTTAAAGGGCCATTTATGCTCGAAGCGTCATATATGCATGCCCAATAGGCCATTCCCTCAATGAGAATTGGACTTCATGAGAAATAAAGAATAATAAGAGCCAAGTACTTTCTTGCCAATAGAGTCGATTTAGGCATTGAAAAATAAATCAGATAATGAATTTCGTCACATATGGAAAATATTGCAAGAACCCATCTTTTAATCCTCTCTATAACGCTAACAAATGTAAAATCACAACTTTCAGTCGAGCCAAACCAACGAACCTCGATCTAGAATTTCTACTAGAGATTGAGCCCAAGCAAAATTTGATAAATTAAATTCCTCTGTAATTATTGTGGGAAACTAATGACAAGTACCATTACCAAATTCTCAACCATTGACGTTTGATTTAGATGATCACGCCTATTCATATTTACACACACACACACACACACATATGATGGAAGCCAAAGCTTCCCCACTTATCTATAATCGTGAGCCAGATACTTCCATTTAGCAGTCCAACTATCGGCTCTATTGGGGTACGTCCACATCCCATTCAGAAAGGGTACCACAGTTCGAAGATAAACATTAAAGATTAGAGAGAAAAGTGTCATCTTCTTTTTTCAAAATTTTACTACTAATAATAATTCAATTCCTCCAATTTAAAATTTAAATTTTTTTATTTTATGCAATTGGGCATCTTTAGGAGAGGTATAAACTTGAAGCCAAGATTTCGTCTTGATAAGAGGTGCTCTTTAATGTAATTTGGTCCTTAATAACTTATTTTATTTTGATTTTCTTTTTCTCAGTAGATCAAAAATTAAATAGTAAATATCCGAACTTTTTAAATAAATTCAAGTCCCATTATTGACATCATAGTTTATTTATTTTCGTTCAATTATCTCTTTCCAATGTTATAATGAACAATCATATGATTTCTGATTATAAAAAAAGAGAGAGGAAAAAAAAAAGAACAATGTAATTTCTAACGCAAACAACGAACTACAAAAAAGTTTTCTTTTCTGATTTTTTTTTTAAACATATAGTTTGTATAGACATGTACATAACATTATCAGTGATTGGTGATTAAAAACTTGACTTTCAGTGAAGAAAATTTCTCGACGATGGATTTTAGCAATCCTAGTAACTTGGGAATTAAATATCACACCAACATAAAAAATAAAAATTATTGAAAAAATTTTGTTGACATGTGATTAGGGCTGTGCAAACGGATTTCGATCTCGGGTTTTTGAAGGACCAAGACCGGACCAAACATCTTCGGTTCGGTCCTGGTCCCGGTCTCAAAAATGGCAAGCCCAAACGGTTTCGGTCCCGGTTCGGGCTCCGGTAATGAATTCGGTTTTTTCGGGCTTTTCCGGGTTTGTGAAAAAAATTTCTGTAGACTTAGTAACGTAAAAACACATATAAATAAAGTTTAGAACAAACAAATAGAAGAGCTTTATATGTAACAAAAGTATTAACATGCATCCGTAAGGTAGAAGTGCTACACTTACTTGTATTTCTCATTTTTTTATTTTAACAAATCTAAAATTATTAAATATTAAAAATATGTATCTTAAATTGGAAAATAAATGTAAAAATCATAAATATTATATTTACTTTATAATTTTAACAATTTTACGATACAATTTTGATATTTTTAAAAGGCAAAATATCGATAATTCCAACTTTATTATACATTTATGGGGATTAAATATTACAAAAATGATGTAATTGTCAAAAATAAATAACACTTACCACTTAAAATAAAAGCAAGAAAATCTATTTTACACTTTTTACCAATAAGAAAACCACTTAAATAAATGAGAAGATGTATAAGTACAATTCTCCACATGTATATATAAATATATATATATATATTTTTATATAATAATAGCATATAACTTAAATAAAGTCAACAAACATATTACAAATCTGAACAATTTTCTTTAACAAAATCTTTACAATGTTACAAATTCTAGTAACATTATATATTAGCACAATTGTCCTTGGCTATTGCTTAAAAAATAATAAAATAATGATGATTTTTAAAGAAGTTTATTGGCCAAAAAATTCCAACTTAAAAAAGAAATTTAATGGTATTGCTTTAAATTTTTAATTGTCCCACATTGAAAGTTTTGTAAAAAAAAGATATAATTGGAGCTTATAAATAAGATGACCCTTTGTGCAAGTGACTATTTAAAGGAAATTTTGTAGACTTTGAGGTAAATTAATAATTGTCTTGGTCCTTTATATTTAGTTTTAAGTTAAATGATTGTCCCACATTCAAAGTTTTGTAAAAAAGTAAAATAATTGGTGCTTATAAATTAGATGGACATTTGTGCAAATGACTATGTAAAGGAAATAGTTTTGATTCTTACCTCTTGTATATTATGAAAAGTGAAAACCGGGTTTCAATTTTAAAAAAAAAGAATAATGTTATGTAGCATCAGTGGTGCTTTGCACTAGTCTAGGTGGTATCCAATGTGTCATTAAATGATAAGTGAAATTAAATGAATAAATAAATGATCCACTTAATTCAACTTATCATTTAGTGCTACATTGATATGGTGCCAAGCACCAGTGGTGCTAAATAACATTACTCAAAAAAAAGCAAGAAAGAAGGTCAACTGGTCTTTGACTCGTTTTCCGGGTTTTCAAAAGAAAACTCGGGACCAGACTGGACCGGTCATTTTGGCCCCAAAGCCCGGACCTGACCGGCCCGTTCGGTCTGGTTTCGCCGGTCCCGATTTTTTTACACACCCTTACATGTGATGTGAAAATTGTCGATGCTTCCAATGAAGCACTGATGAAAAGTCATTGTCGATACATAGATACCTATGCGAAAATGATCGTCTTATTATCGTGGACATGTATATGCTTACAATTGATGTGGACGTACGTTACATCCTCAACAGGTTGTTGATATAACAAGTGATATTCTTTAAGATTCTTATATGATAATAATTTCAATTTCTGTAGTGTTTCATGGCATTTTCAATTCTTTCTTTCTTTTTTCTTCTTCTTCTTCTTTCTTTTTCTTTTCAATGGTTTCCTGTTTCTTATTACATATAGGGATGCAAAATATTACCTGATTAATCAAGTACGCAGTGTGGGGGTGGATATTAAATTCTATAGCCAAACAGGTATGGTATCAAGGATTCAATTCCCCCACCCCCATTATCCTCCTTATAATATTCAAAAAAAATAAAAAAAGCTACATTCCTTTTGAAAAGAGGGGAAAATAAGGAAACTACATTTTAGGTACTTCCCAAGAAAGAGCCCTTGTGAATTTATTAAAAAAAAAAAAGAAAAGAAAGAAAAGAAAAGAGGTGGAGATTTAGAAATATGGATAATAGTAGTAACTCTCAATAAACTGGACAATTATTAAAGTCAAGACCTATATATGATCCGATGACATTCTAGTATTAAAAAAAGGAATACCCACCTAAGTACCATGAGCCTAACTTAAACAAGTATTTGGGTGGGTATTAGAAGCAAAAAAATCAGATGCGAGATAGCGGTGGTTGCCATCTTTTTGGTATGCTTTCTTCGATTCTATCTATCGTTTTCGGGGGTTTTACGCAATCAATCGAATTAAATAGATATCTTTTCAACACAATATAGGTTATAGAACAAAATCTCAAGGACCCACCAAATATGAAAGCCATGATTTTTCATAAAACAGATTCCTATGCAAGAAGGATAACTCCATTGAAGCTGATCACATCCTACACTCTACATCCATTATTATGGATCCCAATTGGATATTTTCCTTGGACTGCCATACAGGGAAGGAATTGGAATGGAATAAGAGCCATATATATTCGCCCTGACCTATTTAACTTTTACTTCCATTTCCCATATGTCAAAGGGTTCCCTTTTTTTCTCCTGTAGTCACATTTTAGTTGTCATTTTCTCGAACAATCTTATTGACTGGCAGCATAACGGATCAATTAAAAATCGAAACTTTAAAATCTACGGATGAATGGAGAATCTCTGCAATTTAAACTTTTCTATTCTTTTAGAGCCAACAAGTCTTTCCAATGGCCCATGCATTTATGTCATTGCCGATTATTCACAATTTTGCTTGCATCATATGGTGAACTAACTAACGCGACTAGTTACGATAGTTAATTAAAAATAATCTCCCGCTATACGTTTTTATCCTGTTAGACGCACACACGTACATCAAACGGGATTCCTTTCAAACTTATGGCAGGGGATTGAGACTAATAGTTAAGGGTTTTCTTAATAAATATATATATATAAATATATTTTGGAAAATAGTTCATCAACAGTTTTCCATTTGTCATTGCAAATTCCCCAAACCTCATTTTGTAACTTCTTTGGGATCCTGTTGTGAGCTCCAACATTGTCTCCTCACATAAAGTTGACCATATTGTTGAATTATTATTTGGAGTTTAAGAACCAGACCTATCAAACATTTCTATAATTTCTATCTAATTCTTAGTTTGCTTTTACGGGTAGGTAATTTTCCTTTCTCGTCCCCAAATTTCTTATTTTGACAATATTTTGTCCTCAGTCTTTTTTATTTCCATATTTTGTTCCTGATCTTTCATATCTTCATGCAATTCGTCCATTTCATCAATTTTTCCATTAAATGGCACATCAGTGAGGAGCAAAATCATAATAAAATTCCGATAACTTCACTCCATGTCTCCAAAATTTTCAATTTGACACAATTTTGTTCTCTTTCTTATTTTTACTGCTTTGTCCCCAATCTTTTATATATTCGCGTGTTGCATCTCCAGTATCAAATTCTATTAACTCTATGTTTAATTAGTATTATTTTGGCTAGATGTTTAACTGTATTGCTGAAACCCGCTCTGATTTATTTTCTTGAAATCAAATGTTTTATTGGTATCGTTTAATTAGTTTCTTGGTTAACTATTAATATGATATTCTGGGCATACTTTTGGTGTAATAGGCCATATTAATTAATCAGGTTTGATTTCAAATACTCATGAAACTTTTAATAATTACCATCCCTTACATCTGCAAAGTGTTAGGTTTCTGTTCTAGTTCTTTTGAATACGTTACAATGCATTGTCTCATTCTATGTGGATAATATATTTAAATTCATGTTTATGTAGACAAGGGAATCAGAAGGGTGATTAACTTTTATTGGAGGGAAATGAGCGCATTTTCGGAGGGATGCTTGAATTATTACATATTTGTCTCTCACTTAATATGCTGTGGTAAACATACAAAAATTGATAGAATTTGATATTGGGGACGTAACACGTGAATATATATAAAAGATTTGAGGCAAAATAGTGGAAAACAAAAAAAATTGACACAAAATTGTACTAAAATTGAAAGTTTAGAAGCATAGAATAAAGCTGCCCAAATTTCATTCTCATTTTGTGCCTTAGTGGCTGTTTGAAGCTATTTATTCAAATTGAATTATAATGAATTGAAATTTAATAAAAATTTGAAATTTGTGGTTATAAATGAGCAGTTATCAAATCAATAGTAAGTGAGATTATAATTTATTTTCATAAAGAGTAATATAACATTTCATTCCCATTTCTCCCCAGCCAGCAGTGATATGGTGAAGGTGAATTTTCTAAAGAAATGACATTAGTTTCTATCATAGAGCCCGCTTATAAAAAAAGTAAGAAAATCAATCACTTGTAGTTTCTTGTGTTTTTTTTAAACATATACAGGCTTTGAAAATTGTTAGTACGAAAATCTTATATGTTGGCATTTCAATTTTTGTCTAAGTGTCAAAAGATCTTAGGAATGTTGCATGAACTATTTTACATATGATAAATTATTTTAGCAGGCAAATTTTGTTTTCTTGAGTCGAAAGATAAGTTGAGGCGTGTGTATTTATCTTGTGGCATAAGGATTCGACATACATGCAAAAATTATTGTTTCCTAGTTTAAGTTATAATAGGTTATCATGTTTAACTAGGGTTCTACTTTATGCATGTAAAGTCCAAATAGAATGAGGCAAGTATGTGTTTATGATAATATACAATTCTAACTTTCCTTAATTCTTTTTCTGCTACATGTATATGGTATGTTGAACTCTTGTCTTGCACGAGTATTCAATACTATATATATGTACTCTCTTTTGTAGGTTTATGTGTGAGTTGAGCCATTTATTGATACAATTCAAGAACTCCGTTGAGTCAATACTTCAAAGAACATTCTTTGTACTCGACTTCAATAACCGCAAGGAGAGAAGACAAACACTGCCTAGACTGTGAGACTTTGTCTTGCAAATCGAACTTCAAGATCAAATCTCTTTTGTGTTTGGCAACCCTTCATAGTGCGCGGTAGGCGACTGCATATGTGCGAGGGACCTATCCACATGAGATTCAAGTAGTTTAGGAGGTCAAATCATCTTAAGATGAGTTCAGGAGATCTAGGAG
The DNA here is from genome assembly GCA_963692815.1 of Nyctanthes arbor-tristis. NCBI lineage: Eukaryota > Viridiplantae > Streptophyta > Magnoliopsida > Lamiales > Oleaceae > Nyctanthes > Nyctanthes arbor-tristis. The sequence continues at coordinate 39,125 of CAVNYN010204958.1, forward strand.
CTTGATGGGCGTCCTGGGAGGCGTACGGGAGAAAGAAGGGGCAACGAAAGTTGTCTCATATCAAAATGCTTAAAGAGGGAGTCTTTTATAAATTTATCTTTTAAGTGTTTAGGGTCTATTGTGATAGTACTTTTTATTCTTTATCTGTACTAAACTCACCTCGTAATTAGTGGATTTGTTTGTCCTGTGGCAAGGGTGCCCACAGTTTTTCCCATTCGGGTTTCTGCGTCATCATTCTGGTGTTTTTATTTTCCACATTCATACAGAACTAGACGCATTTAGGTCGCGTTACACTTTATACCCAAAATAATAGTTAGGCAGGATATATCCTAATTAAGTCTAGATAATCACTAATTCACAAAAATATATAAAGTCCACTTTATTTCAATAGAAAAACTAGTGGAGGGGCAGTGGACCAAAATAATTACGCGTATGTTTTTTCTTGGTTTATATAATAAGTAGCGGGTCCTTTAATTGTGGTTAGACACAAGGATATGATAGCATCCGGTGGCTACGAGGCTAAAAAGAGTTACTTGAGAAAAAGACGTTACAACAAATAAATAACATTTTGGACTTGACGACTAGTTTATATATGAGAGAAGGTAGCAGCGGATGATACTCAGTTAGCTGATATGTTCAGAAGATCTAAAAATTTTTTGGCAAGACCATGCATAAGCACGATATGCATGATAAGTGTTCCTCTCGCATAGAAAAAAGACTTCAATTTAATTAATCGGATTTTATAAATTTTTTTAACACCTGCAATCGTTTTCTCTATAGTACCAGTTTTATGATATCACCTAATAAAAATTCAATACATATGTTACCGCTACTGCTGCATGTCCCTTCTTCTTATGGCCTCATGATCCCAATGGTGTTAGAAACATTTTTGCAAGGTTTTGCGTGAAGCTAGTGTGGAAAAACTTAGATACGGAGCTTCAAGCATTGCGAGCTTAAACAAGCGCCAACGCGGCGGTTAAGCATTTCTCATTTTTTTTATTTTTATTTTTAACTAGTTTTATACCCATTACATGCAATAGAATAATTAGCAGGCAAAAAAAATACGTAGTAATTTGAATAACTGAATAATCACAATTTTATTGTGTACTACTAATTCATATACATATGTGACTAATATATATATATAAACGTAATCAAATTATAATATATAATATTTTCACTTAACAGAAAGCTAATTAAATTGTCATTCATGAACAATACTCTTAATTAATGAAAAAGATCAATGAAGCATTTTTTAATACAAAATTAGTTTAATGTTGAGTATGGAAATCAAGAAAGTATAGAAAAGAGAGCATATGAAATTTATATAACTTCATAATTACCCTACACCCACATTCTGTTTATGCATATTAGGATATAGTTGATATTCATTTATCAGAATGAATTCTTTTCCACATATTCATTCTCCTCCACATATTCTAAGAAAAATTATTTTTCTCATTCCCTCATATATACATTCTCTAAAGAAATCACCATTTCAGTAAATTTATTCTAAAAAAATTTAAAGTCTACATTCCCCTAGCTATTACAAAAGACTCAAGGGAAGTAACATTACAACAAAGAATAAATTTTATATGATTTAACCCTAACATTGATTTTTAACCACTTCCGCTCTGAAATGAATTAAGAGAATTTTATATTTTTGTTTTAAATCATCATCAACATTAACTTTTTTTTTTTTTTGGTGAAACTATCAAATATTATTACTATTATATTCACTCGGCTTAAATTTGTCCTAAATTTTTTTTTTTATTTTTTTCTAAATAATCATCACTATTGAATATTATTATTGTATCCTTTCAACTTAAACTTTTACCAATATATATGTTTCTAGAAAAAAAATAAATTAAGTAATAATGTACTAAACATACAGTACTAAACATATAGTCATATGTTTTATGACTTGTGGTTTATCATATTGAATTAAAGTAAAAATTTTGATACTGATTTAATTTAATTTAATTATTATACCAACAACTTCACGAATAGACACTTAATTGAAATGAGAAGGGAGACCTAATAACTTAACATTTGAAAATTGTCTATTAACTGTTAGATTTTTGAAAATATCCTAAAAACTAATTAAATATATATAAGAAATACTAATGGATAACAAATAGCATATTATATATAAAATAAAATTGATATAAAATTGTATATAAATTTTGATCTATTATTATAAAATAAAATAATAGCAAAATAAATTAATGGATTACACTAATAGATTACTACTACTATTATTATTAAAAAAATAAAATAAAAGAAACATATAAAAGTAGGATAGTTGTTTTGGCGGGAAAACATGTATATGACAACTATCATACTTTAATATATATAAGATTCTTAATCAATCTAAAGTTATTAAATAATTGAAATATGTATCATAAATTGAAAAATAAATGTAAAATCATAAATATTATATCTACTTTATAATTTTAACTATTTTACGATATAATTTTGATATTTTCAAGAGGTAAAAAAGGGATAATTTCTACTTTATTATACACTTATAGGAATTAACTATTACAAAAATGATGTAATTGTAACAATTTAACACTTCAATATTTACCACTTAAAATAAAAGTAAGAAAACTCATTTTACATTTTTTATTAACAAAAAAACAACTTAAATAGATGAGAAGATGTGTAAACACCAATTCTCCACGTATATATATATATATATATATATATATATAATATTAGCATATAACTTAAATAGAGTTAATAAACGTATAATAAATCTAAACAATTTTCCTAAGAAAAATCCTTACAATATTACAAATTTTGGTAATATTATGTATTAACACAATTCTTCTTGACTATTATTGAAATAATAACATAATAACAATGCTTTTTATAGAAGTTTAGTGGCTACCAATAATTCCAACTTGAAAAAGAACTTTAGTGGTATTGCTCTAGCTTTTTTACATGGTCTTACATGGAAAAGTTTTGTAAGAAGGTAATATGAATGTGGCTCATAAAAATAAGTTGTGCCTTTATGCACGTGATTGTGGAAAGGAAATTTTGTGAACTTTGAGTCAAATTAATGATTGTTTTGGTCCTTGATGTTTTCTTTAAGTTTAAAAATATTATTAACAAAAAAGAGTAGTCACGTGAAGTTAAAAAGCACTACAAGAAAATGTGCTGTTAGTAATAGAAATTTCCATTACTAACAGGGTCAATCTCGTTGCTAACCGTTATCAATAATGAAAAAATACTGTTACAAAATCTCTTACTAATTCGATCGTGACTAATTTAGAAACGGAATTTATATTCCGTCTCTAATTCGTAACGGAACTTTCTATTACTAATTAGTAATATATTAGACCATTACTAATTTACTAATTAGACCGGTACTAGTTCCATTACTAATGTTTGTTCAACCCCGACCCGACCCGCAATGGCACAACCAACCGACCCGCCAACCTAACCTACGAGAATTAATTCCCCGTGGTGCTCTCGTAAGGATTCGAACTTGAGTTCTGGCAGTTGGGACAGGTTACTATGTCTCTTTGTTAATATATTGCCCTCATAATTTATATAATGTGTGTTCTCTAGTGATTTTGCTAATTCAAAAATATCAAATTTTCTTTTCCAAACGTTAGAACTTTTTTGTTAATTAAACTTTTGTTTTATATTATTTCATAAATGTCATTTATACTCTAAATATTGAATTATAAAATTTTTGTTCTTCGAGAAATTAGTAACATAAAGGTCTGTTGGTAATAGTGACAAATGATTTTCGTTACTATTTAGTAATATATTAGTAATAAGAAAGTAGCAAAAGAAGTGATTTAATTATTAATTCTGTGGCCAAGCCTGCTCCGTTATTAACACGTTACTATTCTGTTGCTAATAGTAACAATTTATTTTCGTTACTATTTAGTAATAGATTGGTAATGAAAAAGTAGCAACAGAAATGATTCCATTACTAATTCCGTGACTATATGCGCTCTGTATTAACACGTTACTATTCTGTTGCTAATAATAACAATTTGTTTCCTTTACCATTCAGTAACGGATTGGTAATGAAAAAGTAGCAGTATAAATTAATGATTCTATTACTAATTCCGTGCATATGTGCGCCCCGTTACTAACACGTTGCTATTCTGTTGCTAATAATAATAATTTGTTTCGGTTACTATTCAATAACGGATTAATAATAAAAAAGTAGCAACAGAAATGATCAATTACTAATTCCGTAGCCATGCGCATTCCGTTACTAACACGTTACTATTCCGTTGTTAATAGTAACAAATTGTTTCTGTTACTAAAAGTTTGTTACTATTAACTCCTTTTCTAGTAGTGAAGTTGGACGCCTAGGTGTCATTAGGCACGTCTAGGTAGTCAGCAATTTTTGTTGACCGCTTTTTTCTCCGCTCATAGCCTAAGTAAGACGTGCGGGTGCTGCTTCTCGCCTAGGCGGTGCTTTTTAGAACATTGCTTTTTTGGGTCATATTTATCTCCATTCCCTTGACTTATTAACCATTAATCTTGAGTCCACCTTACGCAGAGCACAAGCACAAACTCTCGCGAAGTTAAAAGGTTTTCAGACATGGTCACGAGAAAACTTCAACCATGCAAGAATATTAATTTTTGTTCTCTTTGAACTTTTCTCAATACATACAAATAAACAAAAGAAAATGGGGGCCTCAAGTTCATAGTAACCATTTATGTGTATTTTTATTACTAGGTTACATAAAAGTGGCCTACAATGGAAACATTTTATGGCCCTACCACAAGAATATATGCTCTCTCTTGCACCAAACTCTATTCAGACATACATATAAAACAGAAACATACATAGTATGTTGATTATTGTTGACAGCCATGAAATGATCAATCAGAACGTGACCTTAACTCTGTCATGAAGCTTGAATAATCAGATGACAAATCTTAGAGCGTAAAGTCGAATAATTAGCTCAGGAGGAATAGGCGAGAAAGGAGAACTTGAGTTGGGCAGTAACAAGGAAGTGAATGGAACAAACCCTACGATGATAGAATATAAGTGTAGGATATGTGATGCATAGAAAGTGGAGATAGAGAGTGTGGAAGAGGGTCTTACAAGGTAAAGAAAAGGTCTTACAAGGTCAAGAAAAAAAAAAGCATGGGAAAGAAAAATAAAAGATAAGAAGTCAAAAACTTAAAGAAATATATGTAAAATATGTTCAGGAAAAAGCTCAGGTAGGATAGTGCCGGGATTATGATCAGATTCCATCATTGTTCAAACTCAAAGCCCTGGAAGCCACTGGGTCATCCAAGATTTCCTCTTTCTTGTGAAGGATTTCTTGCTTTATATGCCAATCAAGAAGAAACCCTAGTGCTTTTGATGCATCCATGATCATCACTAAGCCTGCAATTCAACTATCAAATTAATTTTTTTATAGATGCCAATAACAGAATGAAAAGAATAATTCTGTGGAGAAATAAATGGCATGGGCTAGTTAGCTAGCCATCACGAATAAATCCTCAAACAACAATTAAGCATGTCATGTCTTTTTGGAATTATAGAAGTTAAAATACTTGAATATTTCTCGACTCTGACAACTCAAATTTTTATACAAAAGGGATAAAGAGAAATTTATCCCAACTAGTAACTAGGATACTATTTATATTTCGTAGCTACCTCACAGACCTATCTTTTCTTTATCAACGTTGATAAATGGGAGAAATAAATAAAATCGGTAGCTAGCAAAATAAGCATGTTTGATCCTCTTTATCTAAACACATTATAATCTCACATATTACTCATTTAATTACTAATTTGACAACTACTCATTTATAACCATAAATTTCAAACTTTTATTAAATTTACACAACTCATTTCACCTCTTTATAATTTCTTTTTATAAATCAACTACAATAAATTGAATCAAACAGGCACTAAGTTTAAAGTGGTACCAAAATACCTTAGTACTGTTGAGAAATTTCAGAGTGGGGATTCTGCTTGGAAATCTTGGCTCTCACCACAGTGGAAAAGTCTGCAGACAAAAAGGAGAATATAATGGAGAAACTGAACGAGAGAGTGGGGTTTTATAGAGTCATGTTTGGGAAACCGCTACAGGGTTTTCCTCTTTTTGCGCTTCCATTCTTGACTTTTAGTTTATGAAAATATTTTATCTCCAATCTTTTCAATCACTTGCCATGTGCCGTCTGCCGGAGGAATTTTCAAATGCCCACATTAGGCGATTTTTAATCGCTTGCCCATGTGAAATCGGAAATTTATCTTGGCTTGAGATTATTATTATTTTCTTAAGTACTATTTGAGATCATATGGATGAAGATGGTGATTTGAATTGAATCAAAATGTACATCTTTTATGTATGTGTAGCATGACTCTTAGTTAAACTTGAGATCACATGATTTTGCATACTCCTGTTCTAACACCAGCGGACCAGTGAATGGTAATATCATGCGATGAGGTGGAAATCGAGTCTTATGGACTAGACAATTGATACACACCACTAACGAGATAAATTACTTATTTCTATTTAGCCTATTAACATGTAGGGTGAATTTGTGTAGGTCGTAGAATGCCCCCAGAAACTTTGTGATTTTACTGGATCACTATATATATAATATAACATTGACGGCTTCCACGGCCGTCCCAAGCTGGCTTTTGTTGGTAATAATTTCTGCCAATGTGGTGGACCAAGATTTTATTCTTTGTTTTGTTTTGTAACAAAACGTAGGAGCGCATTTTGGTAAAGTAATTATAGACTCATTTCACATGTCGATAATATTTAGAAATTAAAATTTTGTTTTTTTAAATTAATTATTACTGTAATTCACTGCATTTACATTATATTCTCTAATTTCAATTGTGATTGTAATACATAACTTATATTGTTTTCCATATTTTTCTAATCATTTATGTAATATTTGATCGATATATTGTGATAATGTCAACATAATAACTTGGTCTCTTTCATATAGGTTTCATTTGACATATTCTAAACTTGTTACACAAAGAATCATTGGAACATCTTTGGTGTTTTTTTTTGGAGGAACATCTTTGGTTGAATAATTTCAAGTGAACCTTTTAGTTTTATAGGTAAGACTTCTTGCAATGATAAGGAGAGATTGCATGTGTTGAGTTCTAGTTATTTATTAGGCTTTCTTCATCTTTGAAATTAGTCAAGACTTTTAATCCTATATAATACACTCTTCACTATCATCTCTAATTATATGGATCTACACTTTAAAATTTTCAATTATGTTGTTCCAATTGTTCTTCTTCATTTTCTTAGTACAAGTGTTCTAAAAAACATGTGACATAAAAAAAGGCCAAAGCTAATTTTTAGATATAGGTATCCCTAGACACAATAATATGCAAAGCACGGTCATAACTCATTACGCAAAAAGGCATAATACACAAAGCACGAACTTAGAGTTTAGGTGCATGACGCATCTAAGCATAAGCCTAATCACTTTTTAGAAGACAACTTCATTTTAAACAATACTTGTTAGGGAAATAATATAGAATTAGACGTTTTGCTTCAAAAATTGTGCGAGACGCCTACGTAACTTATATTTGGACTTGCTACCTCAATTATGTGAACCAATGTGACCCACTGTCAATTGATTTGACGTGTCTAGATACACGCCACACAAGCACTTAACTATATTTGTGATGTCAAATATTTGATTTTATATTATTTCCAAAGTAAAGAAAATTTGCCCTAGAAAAGAGAACTTGTCATGTTTACTAGGAACCAACTTGTTCTTTTCGAAAACTTAAAGATCGAATTGTTATGAGGGCAATGTATTAGGGACTAATGGTAAAATTTCTTCCAACAGCCAAATTTTCACAAGACGTTCTCCAAAATTAATTATCCCCTTCCTAAAATCCCAGTTTACAGTTCCCTGTCCATTGCTCCGAAGGGAAAATGGACTATGTGCTCCTTAAATCGCCCCCGGAAATAGGAAAATTGGTGTTAAGCCCGCCTCCCGGCCGCTGTTCCTCCTGTCTGAACGGAAATTACCGTTTCTTGGTTTCAGCAAATGTGCATAAGCACACTTCTTCTACCTTTTCTCCACTTTCTTCACAGAAGATGAGGCTCAGGGGCACCTCATTAACAGTGGCAGCAGCCAAGAAAGAAAGGAAGAAAAGAGAGGATAATCATAGTTTTGTGGCCAAACCTGATGAAGCAACTGGGCCC